>WYDI02008396.1:0-24817 GCA_009867235.2 Psittacus erithacus | reverse complement strand
CTTGTCCTATCACTACATGCCCTTGTCAAATGTCCCTCTCCAGCTTTCTTGTCAGCCTTGCTTTGCTGCTCTAAGGTCTCCCAAGAGCCTTCTCCTCTCCAGGCTGAAGAAGCTCAGCTCTCTCAGCCTGTCTTTATAGGAGAGCTCCTCCAGCCCTTTGAGCATCTTCGTGGTCCTTCAAAATAAGGCAAATCCCACGCTTACAGCCAGGAATCCTTTCATATTTACAAGATGACCCTTTGAAAAAACACCCACATGAAGCACTTCAGTGACACGTGCAGTCTGACCATCACCAGCATACATACATCAAAAAACAGGGGGTTGTAGACAGTCAGGGGCAGCTCTATATGGCCAAAGTGACCAGGGCAGTTGCTGAAGTTCTGCATGCAAGTTGCACACACTTCTCTGGAGTCTGGAGGTCCCAAAGCCAAGTCGTAGAGCCCGTTAACAGCTGGATTCCCCACATTGTCCAAGTACTGAGGATTTGTTATGGGTTTTACACTCAGCTTCCTGAAGTTGGAAGAAAAGAACAAAAATCAGTGGCAGCAATGTGATATGCACCTGAATGACTCAACTAGCTTTGACATTCTGCATCTATGCAATTTTTATTAATGAAAACATCTTTTTGAGGACATTTTACATACGCAGTGGGAATTTCTGCATATTGATTTCATTGAGTACAATCATTCATACCACAGCAAATACTTTTACATCTTTAGTCATGCTGTAGAAGTGATTGGTCTGTTTGTCCTCTCAAGCAGTGATAGAGGTATAAAACTAACAAAAACACCTAGATGACGAGAGCTGCATGTCCTTGACTATACAGGTACAGACACCACACCATCACTAAAGAAATGGTGACAGCTCTTCTGAACTCCAAGAGACAACTGCTGGGAAAAGCCCAAAAACCCCATCTGAAGCAAAAATCTCAGCTCTGCCGCACTTACACTGGCACTAAAATACCTGAACCTTTTCCCATGGCTGAAACCAAGTGAGGTCTCTTCTGTGACAGACACTCAGGATCAGATCCCAGGCCAGGTTTCCCATAGCGTGCCCACCAAGGAACAAGCCCAGCTTGACCAGTACAGAGCTCCTCCAGGCTCTGGAGCTTGTGCTCAGGTGCCAGCATGGGGGGAAGTCAAAACACCCCCTCCGGGGAGGCCTCCAAGAGCAGTACACCTTCGCCCTCATGAAGTGAGTTTATGCTGCACCTCACAGCCTCTGCCCTGGGAGCACATGGAAGCACTTCTGCTTCTCCTTCCAGATCTGGAAAGTGATCATCCCCCTGTACAGGGCAGTGGTGAGGCCGCACCTCTGATCCTGTGTTCAGTTCTGGGCCCTTCACTACAAGAGAGACATTGAGGTGCTGGAGCGGGGCCAGAGAAGGGCAATGGAACCGGTGCAAGGCCTGGAGCACAGTGTGATGGGGAACGGCTGAGGGACCTGGGGGGTTCAGATGGAGAAGAGAAGGCTCAGGGGTGACCTGATGGCTCCCTACAACTGCCTGACAGGAGGATGGAGCCAGGAGGGGCTGGGCTCTGCTCCCAAGGAACAAGGGATGGCACAAGAGGAAACGGCCTCAGGCTGTGTCAGGGGAGGTTTAGATTGGAAATTAGGAACAGAGGGGGTGCCCAGGCATTGGATCAGGCTGCCCAGGGCAGTGGTGGAATCACCATCCCTGGAACTGTTCAAACAAGACCCTGAGTGACACGGATTAGTGGTGGGCTTGGCAGTACTGAGGTGATGGTTGGACTTGACGAACATAAAGGTCTTTTCCAACCTAGTTGATTCTACGATTGTATGATTTTAAGTGACCACATTCCCCTCGACTTTACTGCCAACGAGGAGCTCTCCTGAGGGAGACAGGCCGCCTTGTCTCCTCACAGATCCCGTTCCTCAGCCCCGCATCAGAACCCATACACCCCCTCGCCGCCATCCTAGATGGCCAGAGCACAGCCGGACTACACATCCCAGCAGGCCCTGCGCCTTCAGCCCGCTGAGCCTCCCAGCGCCCCGCCGCACGGCACGCCGGGAGTTGTAGTCCTCAGCGGCACCGAGGCGGCGAGGACGGCGGACCCGTATTTCCTCACCTGATCTCCTCGGCCGTGTACATCCCGAAGGAGACCCCCACCAGCCGCCGCCACGGTACCACTTTCGGCTGCCTCATGGTGAGCAAACGAGTCCCCTCGGCCGACGCTTCGTCCCTGCCTGCAGGCAGACGCCACAGGCGGCACCACGCGGTCCCGGCGGGCGGGGGCAAGCGAGGCCGGCTGGTACCACTGCCGCGGGGGGGCGGCCTCCCCTCGGCGCCGCGGCAGTGGTACCGCCCAGCTTCCCAGAGAGCAGTGCGGGAGTGCTGGCATGGCGGCGGGGCGGATCGGTGGTGGTTCTTGGCGGCGAGTATTGTCGCTGAGCCGGCGGTGTTGCGTGCTGGGCGGGAGGCGACAGTGCTACCGGTGAGGGTCCCGCAGCGGAGGGAAGAGCAGGGCCGGGCGGCGGGGACTCTGTGCGGGCATCAACGGAGGTAGGGGTGGTAGGTAGGGGAGGTAGGTAGGGGAGGTGAGGCGCGAAAGGCTGCGCATGCGCGGTGGTGACTGGGGCTGGTGGTGGCGCTGGCCGGGTGTCATGGCGTGGCCTTAGCGGGAGTCCCTCTTCAGGGATTTTCTCTCCTTTTGGTGCGCTCAGCGGCTCGGAGCCGCTCCGGGAGTGATTTTGGGCGATTAAATTGTGCCTAGAGCGGAACCTCACTGATTGATGGAGCTGAACATGAGCAGCTTGTGCCCAGGCAGCCAAGAAGCCAACAGCATCGTGGCCTGTATCAGCGCCAGTGTGGCAGCAGGGCCACGGCAGTGATCATCCCCCTGTACTGGGCACTGATGAGGCCGCACCTCGAATCCTGTGTTCAGTTCTGGACTGCTCACTACAGGAGAGACACTGATGTGCTGGAGCAAGACCAGAGAAGGGCAGCAGAGCTGGTGCAGGGCTTGGAGCACAAATGTGTTTAAAAACTGTGTAGACGAGGCCCTCAGTGACATGGGTTAGTGGTGGCCGTGGCAGTATTGGAGTAACGGTTGGACTTGATCATCTTAAAGGTCTTTCCCATCCTAGTTGATTCTATGATTATATGAAAAAGCAGGTGAAGAGGAGAGGTTGCTTTCAGGGTATGCTTCAAGCAAAAAGGTCCCGCTCCACTGGGTACTCTGCAGGCAAAATATAACATGTAAAGTCATACCTCATAAGTTTATGTGACGTACAGGAATAGCTAGAAATTCTGCTTCATTTCTAGGTGTTCTTCTAGCAGTACAGCTCTTGGGAAGACTGCAGATAATGCAGAAGGTATGATGTCTTAATTACTAGTTTCTTGCATATGTTTTTTTAACACTGTGTGTCTGGAGGTAAGATGTGAATGGAGTGCCTTCTTTCCCCTTTGTGGGTTTTCTTTCCTTTGTCTTCATTGTGCAGAGATTTTCTGGCTTAACTTGATCACCCTCACCACCAAGAGCTCTCTGCGCCAGGAGCATGAATCGAGTTGTCCACTTCCATGAGTTATCCAGTTGCCCTTTGAAGTGGAATAAACTATAAAATAAAAAAGGGTTTTCCACCTTGATCCTAACAATTTCTTCATGATCTTGCATCTTCTTTGTATTCCTTCCCATATTTCTGCTCTGAGTTTTGTGAGCAGAGTGAGCTGGGATGCTCAGAGCTATGCTGCACATGTGTACAAGTTTCTGCCAGTCACTAACAGCTTGTGGAAGTATCAGTACAGAGGCAGTGGGAAAAGTGCCTCTTCAGGCCCTGGCTCTGGGGGCTGTAATCAGGAGGTTCCACATGTTCCTCTGAACGGATTTGCTAAGATGCTTTACGAACAACCTCTGGCTTATTCATTGTGGTTTTGTTGTCTTTCTTTATTTCTCTTTGGGAAAACCTGAGAAAATTGATCTTGGGGTGAAAGGAACTGAGCAGCTGGAGCAGAAACTCAAAAGGGCACTTTACTGCTCTATTCAGACACCTCTTCTACTACCATTGCAGTGAATTGTGGCGTACATTAAACTGTGGCTTTAAATTACTTGCTTAGTACTTTAAGTTGGATCAGCTTAAATTGTTTTTCATGATATTTTGAAGCATCTGTTTGTCTAATAATAATTTTAATATTGTTTTTCATAGTTGCACAAGAAGAAATTGTGCTCCCCCGAAGGAAAACCTGGTGAGTGTTTACTGCTGGAATTCCCTTGACCTAGAAGAAGGTCATTGTTAGACAGCTAATTGTAGTCTGTCCACCATAGTTGAACATGAAGATTCAGCTGCTGTGTTCCTGGATTTAATGTGTCTCTCCGTGCTGACTGGGAGCTCTGGGAATATTCTTGTACACTCCATTCCTGACCTTTGTTTTAAAAACAAATCTAAGGACTGTATTTTTAAGCATAGTTCTGTTGCCTTGTGAAAGATCACATTTGATGGAGATGTGTAAAATCAGGTTAGTTTGACTGTCAACATGTGGGTGTGTTTCAGCAAAATAGACTTAACTGTTGACAGCTGCCTGAATAAATCCAGGTTAGAAATGATGCAGCTGAACAAAAGCTATTTTCTTGGAAGCACTTAGGGTAAACTTGCGTGACTGCAGCAAAAACTGAGTTTGTAACCAAATGATGTCTGCATGTCAACCTATAAAATAAGACTACCTTCACCTAAATGCTCTCACTGGCCTTGCCTTTTCTTCAAGCACAAGCAAAGTCTTAAGGAGTCCTTCAAAATCTGATTTTGGTTGGTTGGGTTTTATTTTCCTCCCAAGACTTGTATCCATCTCTTAGAGATGAGGAGCATTCCAGGGAATTCTTTCTGTGTTCCTTCCCAATGTTCCTTTTTTTAACCATGTATAAGGGCAGGAATGGTAACAGGAAGCACACATGCTTTTCTGGTTTTCCTCAAAGTCTTTTTTGTGGTTGTTCCAGAACTGAGGCCATTTTAGTAGTTGAGTTTTTCTTCCCTTTGCAAAAAGTGGTATTTTCCAAGTGCAGCAAAAAACTGTTTCCCAGAATTGAAAATGGGATAATCCTGTGCTTGCTCAACATATAGTATAATGCATAACATTCAAAGTCTGCAACTGAATCCTAATTGAAGCTCCTTTATGTTTAGGGATAAACTGGCAGTTCTTCAGACATTGGCCTCTACTGTGAAAAGGGTAAGTAGTTCCCTTGATCATGGAAATAGGTCAATTTGTCCATCTCAGGTGACAGCCTTGCATTCTGGGGGCTCTTCTGCTTTGTCGATAAATGAAAGATGGGACTTTAGCATCCATTTTTTACAGGGTTTCACTTTTGCTCAACACATTTTTGCTGTGTCCTTAAGGTTTATTTTAGTGCTAAGAGAGCTGCAACTCCCAGTGGAAGCTGTAATACTTTGCTAAGGCTTTTTCGAACATCAGAAGCAAGTTCATTTACCAGTTCAGCTTGCCAGCCCAGATTGCCTCTTCCCAGTCTCAGTACATAAAGCAAGCCTTGAAAGAGCAATGAGTGTCTACTCAACATCTGTAAATGCTGTGATGCCATTCTTTAGTCCTCTTTGGCTTGAATCCTGGAAGTTGAATCTAATCGTGCAGATTCCCTCAGCTCCCCCAGGACTGTTACAATTGGGTTTCTTCTTGCTTTGCAGGACATTTGCTGCTTGCTACGTTATAGTAAGAACCCTTCTGTTGTCACTGTGTTAGCCTCTGTGTGTGTGTGTGTAATGGAGATGCTTTTTAAGCTCTTTCCAAACAGGCTAAACCCTTTTGAACTAGAGGAGCTTCTGTAAAATGGGCATCAGCTGGTGATTATGTCCTAAATTCCATGAGGCAGTATGATATGCCTACAGTGTCGATGTGTACGTAACTAAACATTGCATCCTTGGGTTTTACTTTCTACAGGATCCCACTGCTGCTCATTATATGTTCCCAGATGACCCTTACCTTATGCCAAAAAATGCAGCCAATTTTGTAAGTATTTCTTTTCAAATCTTTGATAGCATCTCCCTTGATCCCCTTCATCTGGCCTTCAGCAGTTACAAAAACAAGCCATCACATTTCTTTTCTCCTCTGTGTATTTTTAAATGCATAATGACTGGAGCGTTTCTCTGCATGCTGGAGAAATCCACCCTGTACCCACAGGATGCTCTATTCCTGCCCATGCAGGGACCTTCCGGTTGACACAGCTCTGTTAACATTCCTGCAAGTTAGTGGCTTATCTGCTGAGCTGTTCTGTTTCTCTGTGTTCTGCGAGCAGTAATTCTGTAGGTGAGGCGTTAAAACTGTTTACAAACTGTGAATTTGTGGTATTCCAAGTGCTGAGATTCTGTGTTTACAGTTAAATTAAACGTATAACTTAAAACACACCAGATCACTTGTGTGTGTGTGCTACTACATAGACTGTATGCTACTAGTTTACTGTCCTGGCCAAGCCCCAGGAATTTTAGTTGTATCACAGAGCAGCTATTTGTTAACTTAGGCTTATGTAAATAGTAGTATTAAGATGATAATACGGAGGAAGAAGGGAAAGTCTTCCCCTGATGTTACCTTTGCCTAAGATTAAAGAGCATGAAGCTGAGGTGGAAGAAAGCAGAACTGGAAATGAGGGCAAGAAGGAATTGCTGTGTGTGATGTTAATTTAAGTGTAATGAGAGAAGTCTGGGAGCTGAGATACATCGTTGCAAATCAGTGATGTGGCTACCAGAGGGCTTCAGTTCTGCGTATCAGAGGCGCAGCCATTGAGAAGACAGAAAGCAGCAATCCAGTGTGAAGAGTTTGAAAAGAAACAGGCTGTAGAACTTGAGGAAAAGAGGTAAATGGGAATCAGATGATGCTCTTGGAAATGAAAGCCAGGGAGAGAAATGTCCAAGTGCCATAACTAAAAAGAGAGCTTTTCAGCTTGAGGCAGTAGTGCAGCATTTCACATGCCTGGTACAGAACTCTGTATCTTGACTAAGTAACAAAGAAGTAACTGACAGTCTCATGAAAGAGCAGACATTCTTATACTGGCATAAATACCAGAATGTTTCTCTGGAACGTTCTCTTGTGCCTGTGTCTTTAGTAAGAGTTGAAAATGAAACAGGAAATCCGTTTTGGTTCTGTCAAAATGCTCTGTGTTATGGAATATGTTTTAATGACATATTTCTTCCTCTTGTTCTCTCTCATTCCTGTGCAGCGGCTCTTTGCGTTGTCGAAGGAGTCTGGGAAAAATGCTGCAAAATTTATTATTGAGCAGTTTCCTCAGTATTTTGACAAGATTTCTGTAGAGCCTGATGTAACAGTAAGCATTTTGATTTTAATTTTCACTGTGTCTGTGCTTTGTCAGGTAGTGAAATCAGCTCTCTGGTCCAGAACTAACATAAAAGGATTGTTTTGTTAGCTGTTTTGCAGACAGCTGTGAAGGCATTACTGAAATGAATGTTTTTCCTTAGGAATTCAATCTCATATCAGGTTCTTTAGATAAAAGTAAGAAAAGAAATGTTTAGAGAAGAGAAGTTACATGGAGACCTCAGAGCAGCCTTCCAGTATCTGAAGGGGACCTTCGAGGATACCAGAGAGAGACTCTTTATTGTGGAGTGCAGCAATAGGACAAGGGGTGATGGGTTTAAACTTAAACAGGGGAAGTCCAGCTTAGATATAAGGAAGAAGTTCTCTACTGTGAGGGTGGTGAGGCCCTGGAACAGGTTGCCCACAGAAGTGGTAAATGCTTCATCCCTGGTGGTGTTCAAGGCCAGGTTGAACAGAGCTTTGGGTGACATGGTCTAGTGTGGCGTGTCCCTGCCCATGGCAGGGTGTTGGAACTGGATGATCTTAAGGTTCTTTCCAGCCCTACCTATTCTGTGATTCTATGTTGACTTACTAGCATGAAAGTGAGAGATCAGGGGGTGTGCTCATTCATCACCAGAAGAACTGCTGTTGTTGGGCTGGGAGGGTTGGGAGATTATCAAAGCAGTGCCTTGGGTGAAGAGTAAGGATACTGAGCAGGACTAAGGCCTTTGAGCAACCAGGGCAGTTGAAGGTGTCCCTGGCCATGGCAGGGGGTTGGAACTAGAGGGTCTCTAATGTCTTTCCAAACTAAACCACTCTGTCATTCTGTATTTGTTTATAGTTATTTTAGCAGTGATTTAGAGAAGGTTTGAGCTCGTGTCTGACTTGCACTCTTTGCTTTCAGTGCTTTATGCCTGAGATTCTGACACCTCAGATTGAAGGAGTGAGTGAGGAAGCTCTTAAAGAGCGTATCCATCTCAGAAGGGTGAAGGAATCTGTGGACCTGTTTGATCAGCTTGTACAGGCAGGTATGTATTCAACTGACAAATTCTGTGGTGGAGCTCTACTTCAGTTGTATCAAAAGTATCTTAGTAGGTGGCACAGGCTATGGAGACAGTTCCATGACTACATTGCTGCCTCTCACAACCAGCTCATCTGGTGAAGTGGTTCTCCAGAATCACTGAGCCCTCCTTGTCTGCTTCATGTCTGACTTGTCATTTTGGTGATAAGGAGAACAATTGATTTCTGATCAATAAAGAGATGATATGGTGTGGAGTTTCATCCTTCTCCTCCAAAGTAAAAGAACTGTGATGTAGCGGCCTGTTATGGGCAGATGGTCTGTGACTGAGTGGTATCATTCAGCCTTCAAGTGCCCTTCCTTGTGCAGTAGCCTGTTGGTTGGTGTAAGCTGCATCTGTGCTGAGCGCTCTCCTGCTGTGTTGGACTGGTGCAGCATATCCGCTGAGTGTTCCTTCTGTGGACCTGCCCTCAATGAGTCTTAGTTCTTCCTTAATTTGAACCCTATCTCTGTTATGGTGAATGAGGAGAAGGCAATAGAAAACTGAAACTGCCACAAGCCTCTGAAGGAGGAAGGCTTACTGGGAAGGAGACCTCATATCAACTAAAAGGTGGAAAGGAGACATTTCAGTCGAATAGCTCTTTGTTTTGGTTGATTTTAAATCTGTTTCATAGGAGAGTGGAACATGCAAAGTGGTCTTCACAGCAGGGTGTATGCTAGGAGTAATTATGAAAAGCACTAGAGATTTCAGGTGCTCTGTTGGGCTTGTGCTGCTTCAGTTTCAGCTGCCACTTCCCTCTCCCACTTGATCAGGAAAACTACTCTCAGTAGCTTCAATCAAAAAGCCAGATACTCTAGTTCTTTGTTGAAGTTGTCTCCTGCTGTGGAAGGGTTTGTGGCAGTACTGGTGTCACACTTGCTAGGCAATGCCTTTGTGTTGAAAGAGCAAAGTGGTGTAACTGGGTGTTCAGAAGTTTTCTGATATGGCTGTAGAGTGGTTTGTTCTTTACTTTCTCTGTGACTGTTTGCTCATTTTCTACAGGTACTCCTGTATCTCTGGAGACCACAAATGGCCTTTTAGATTTGTTATGCTTCTATGGAGATGGAGAATCTACACAGGAAAGAGGGGAAGAAGCAAAAAAGGAAGAAGCAAAAGAGGATTTGGAAGAACCAGGGGTATAAAAAAACCTATTGATCTCTATTTCTTTATTTCTTTCATACATAGTGGGACTGTATCAAGGTGATACCAGGATTTTTGTACTGTGATTGCCAGCCTGGGAGATGGAGTGGATCAAATGCAGTCAACATTCCCAAGAGATACAGGAGTTATAAAAATCCGATATCTGACGTAGTAGCAAAAGTAGTTTCCATAAAGCTGGACTTAGTAACTGGAGCCCTGTCTTGGCTTAGTTCTGCTGAACTTGTTTGTATAGTTGCCTGCAAAGAACACCTCTAGTGCAGATCACAAGTTAATTTTCTTCAAGTCTGAACCATATTACCTAGATTTCAGTGAAGTTTAAGGCTCCTGGTGTGGTCTTAGAGCATCAGGTCACAGGGTACAGTAGTAGATATCTTACACAGGATGTCCCTGGGAAGACTGTTGAGGGAGAAAGTTTTACAGAGCATTTGCTGTAGTCTGGTGATTCCTACGAACTCCATAAATACTTACAATACCTTTTAGTATGTTTAATAACATGAATATGAATCTAGTTATTGCTTCCTGAGAATTATAATAGAAATTATTTCAATGTAACCCAGTAAAACCAACCTTTAGCAGCATATAAATTGCTCCTTAACATCTGTGTTGTTCCCACATCACAGCATTTGATGTTAAATCATAACTGTGACCTCTGAGAAACTTACTTCTGCCAAAATCTCTCCAGGTGAATGCTTCAGAGCAGAAGGCTCCAAAGGGACAATTCCGAAGAGGTTTACAGTCATATGGCCCTAGATGGAGGTATAGAAAATAATGCCAATATTCCCATATTGACTGGTTTGTGCATATGCATTGTTACAAAACAGACTTCCAAGACATTTTGGCAGCCCATACCGGCAGATATTACTTGCTATATACATCTCTAACCTTTTAAAGTATTGATGGAGATTTTGTAAGTGATTGTAGAATAGCTCAAAGTATCACAAGTAATATATTTGAATGTGAGCCCTTGGGTGTAGAGCCCATTACTTTGTGTTCTGCATGCTGAATCCTTTTCCTAAAGGTATCTTCTACTGAATTCTTTAACATTCAGCTTTTTAATTGATTCTAGGGAGAACAACAATGCTGAAAGGATATTCAAGATAATGCCAGAGAGGAATGCACACTCCTATTGCGCAATGATCCGTGGGATGGTGAAGGTAAAGTTATCCTTCAGTGCTGGGAGGGCTTTTTTTCAGCTTGTGGAATCTCACACGGTCACAGAGACTCTATTTTTGTTGATTTTTTTGCAGCATGGAGCTTTTGTTAAAGCTTATGACATGTATATAGACTTGCTGAATGAAAGACACAAGGGTAAGTGTCTCTTTTACTTTGTAGTCTTTTAAGTAACAGGAACCCATTGGTGGGTACATGAGTATTTGCTTCATGGCAGTGATGATTGGCGCAGGGGTACGGACCTCAGCTGGATCATGGGAGCTGAATGCAAGCTGTTTGTTCCAGTGCAGCTGGCATGTGGCTGGCTCACTGGAACCAGGTTTGCATGAGACTTCGCCAAAAACTGAGCCATGTCAGCACCATCTTTTCTCTATAGAATGTAATTGTCAGTTAAAATGAGTCATCTTACACTTTCCAGCTGATGTGCACACCTTCAACGCACTGATTTCAGCAGTCCCACATCTGAAGGACAGGTTCTTGGAAAGATGGGAGTTAGCCAAGGTAAGGCAGTAGAGCAAAAGAGGTGGGAAAGGGGTAAGAGTGTAGGGGTGGGGTCTGCTCTATCAGTAGAATTTTGCAGTTGTTAGAATACTAAAAAACAAGAGCTTTGTACAAAGATACTGATGCTGCAAATGACATCCACTGGTTTAAACATAGGAACTAGCTAGTGAGGAGTGGAAAATGTACAAAATCCAGCCTTACCCTTGCAGAATGGTTTGCCTTGTGAGAACATACCTGATCCAAGACCTGCCTGGACAGAAAGCAATGGGAAAATTATGCTGGGAAGTAAAACCAGACAAACCATTTTAGATAAAACCTCTTGGAATTGTAATTCATGGTGGTTGGGATGGAAATGGAATTTTGAAGGGTAACATGAGAGGCTTCAGTTTTAATGACATAACATCAGTAAGGAAAAATAATTTGTAAGTTTAGGAATTTCCTTGATGTGACACAAATCTCCAAGGCCTGATCTGATGTAATTTTATAATCTTGATTTTTGGTTAAATTAATTAAAAACTAGATGGTGTTCCCTTAATAAATGATCAAGTGGAGTCTTTCACTTGAAGGGGGTGAGAAGGATTAGCTTGAGGAAATGCATGTATACCTATGTGACAGCTGAACTTTGATCTGTAGCATGCAAACCACTAAGGATTTGGGGATTCTTCTTTAAGGACTTCCTGAATCACATGGCTCAACAGGAAGTGCAACCAAATCTGCTAACTTTTAATGCTGTACTGAAGACCCTGAGAAGATGTGGTGGTGTAGGCAGAAGTATGTCATTATTGGTAATAAAGGAAATGGAAGCACTTGATATAGGTAAGAGAACCAAGATGGTTATCATATTCCAATGCCACCTCCAGAATAGTTGATATAAGAGTTACAGTGATTCCTAGTTGCAGGGAGGAAGTGTGGAAAAAGCATTTCTCCCTGTGTTCTCAACTTCACTATTTGTTTCCTTGTGCAAGGGAACTGAGAAATAAAGATAAGTACTAAGCTGCGACCACTCAGCAAGCTAGCGCCTGTGAATTTCAAACTGAATCATCATCTTCAGTCCTTGCTGATTAGTAATTGCAATACAGTGGATGCGCTTAGCCCCTTAGGTCAAATAGTGAAGCATTTTGGTGCGGTAGTTAGGAGCATGTTTATCATGACATTGTTACTTCTAGTTACCTTTAGCCGCTTAAGGTATGTGTATGTAGTAGGGGTGTGTGTTCTGGCCCATCGGCTCTTCATCAACTGGGTCCTTATTGTAGTACTGTAGAAATTATAGTAAATTTATGCATGCTGCTCAGGCATAAAGCTTAACCAAGAATGTTGAAGTAACTTCAGTGTTTTTGCTTTCCAGAGCCTAGCCTTGCAACGTATGAGCATCTTCTCTTCATGTTTTATAGAGGCGGTACGTGCATTGTCAACTATTTCATGAACATGTCCTGTTAAACATCTGCTTTACATGCTTTCCAAATGTGATGGGTGAAGGCAGTTGATTTATAGGTGAAAAGACAACCTCTTGTGTGTGCAATCCCAGTGTTACCCATGCAGTCTGATTATATTTGGGTGAAGAAGAAGCTATAGAGGGTCATAATCCTGCTCATCGGAGGGGGTTTGAACTAGATGAACTTTGAATGTCCCTTTCAGCCTAAACTATTCTATGATTTGATGATTTTATAACCTTACAGGGAGGGAAGAGTCCTTCTGTTTAGCCATAGCCAGCGCTGGAAAGAGCCTGTTTCCTTTTGTAGCCACAAATTGCTAAAGCTACAGATGCTGCTCGGTCTCTGAGGAGGCTGAATCTGACTACAACACGTACTTTGATGCCTTGTTATGCTGTGGAAATCTAGCAATAGTAGAGAAATTTTGGAGCAAATTGCAGCTAATGTGGAGCGCCATAAGAATCATGACACTTGTTTGAAGTGATCTTGCTTGTTTCTGTTTCCATATTGCATTTGCAAGCTGATGCTCTTCATTAATGAAGTGTCTGGCACAACTGAGACGTGATGTTGCTTGTCTCTTTTGTCCCACAGTTGATCTTCATCCATCAGGTATCATCTCTGAGGTGCTAGATGATGTTGAAAAGAGGAGCTTCACTCCCCAGGACCCTGATGACGGTAGAGACTTCAATATATCTATCTGCATTGATTAAGCTTGCGTTAAGTTAATTTATTGCATCTTGCTAGGGAAAGGGAGGTGTATTGTACCTAATGGCTTTAAGTAAATTGCCCCCATTTTGATACCCACAGCTAGCCATTGTTTCAGTCTCTGATAGCATCCAGTGCCCTTGTTTCCTATCCAGGATTCTCACTACACAAATGGAATGAGATACTGAGCAGAATAGTTTCTGTTCTTCCTCCCAGTGTAGCTTTCTTTGCCTCCCTCAAGCAGCATCAGTCTCTGTGCCGTTTTGAAATGTCACTGACAGAAACCAAAGTGTCATGAAATGGGAAAGAGACATTTTCAGGGGGCAGGTGTATGTTCTGGGGCAGCTCTGGGATGTTCTAGAGTGGTGGGTAACCTGCCATGAACAGCACATGCTCTCTTCCACTGGAGGAAATGGAGAAGGTAAGTGATGTGGCTGCCTTTTTTGTAGCCTGTGTGTTAGGGATATAATGCTGTCTTGCAGCAAACAGGAGAATGTAGCTTTTGTAAACCTAAAGTCAAACAGATCATCTGCTGAAGTCTGTCTCCAAAGGCATGGCAGTACAGTTGCCTCACAGCACTGGCTAGCAAAACTCAGACCACACCAGAGTCTCCACATAAAAAGTCTTCACCAAGCAGAGCTACAAATTCAGCTTTCTAAGTGAACATGTTTTGCCTGTGCTGTGGGAGGCTGGGTTAATGAGCTGCTGTTTGTGTCATTCAGAGTTTGAAGCTCACAGATTCCATTTTCTTCCTTTCAGCCAACTTTTTTAACACTGCAATGCAAGTGGTAAGTGCCGTGTCCCTGCAGTCAGAACTCCTTTGAGCCCTCCAACTAAGACTTGCTTGTGAGTTTTCTAATCTGTTGTACAAGACTTAGCTCTCAGTATCTCCCTTTTTCACCTGTGCTCATCACCTCCTGTAACTTACCTCCATGATTCTGCAGTTCTTTGCTTGATACCTGCTACACTGGTAACCTGCATGCCTGTGAGATGCGTCTCTTGCTGGCAATGGCTACATGAGTCTCTGTCCACTGTGCCCCACCTCCTGTTTTTAGTAACACTGCAGCAGTTGGACAGTCTGGGCACCAGAAGGTGTCAGTTTAGGTCAGAAAGCTCTTGCCCACTGGGAGAGCCATACGTTTGTCTCAATTAAACAGAATTCCTGGGCAGTCATTGAATTAATCCTGTTAGAAATGTTTGCCATCAGCTCATTACTCTTCATAAGTTGTGAGTCTTGGAGGTATTAAGTATTGGATTTGTAACCAAAATCAAGTTCATCTCATTACAGTGCTGTGATCTTAAGGACATCAAGCTTGCCTACCGGCTAAATAAGGCCATGGAGAAGGGAGACAACTGGAAATTCTTGAGCATGGATCGGTCAAATATCTACTGGTGAGTGAAGTGCAGCTGATACTGAGTCTTATATAGTGGTGTCAGTTCAAATACAAAACAGGATTCAAACATTGCGGAGGATGCTTTGGTTATTGTATGTGCAGTTTGGGAATTAGGTCCCTCTTAAGAACAGTGATAGCTTAGGGTTTATCTTCAGTTTGTGGCCTTGCCCAAACTGAATTGTCTTGAAACATCAGTTTAGCTTAATACCCAACAACTATACTGACCAGTTGTGTTTTCTTCAGTCCTGTTGTCCACTTAAGATGACAGCTTAGGAGGTAACACCAAAAGTGCGTGTAGGTCAGACCTCTCTGCATGGTGGTGTTGAGAGAAGTTGCAGCACAACAGGTGTATTTAGGCATGAAATTCCCATGTAGTTCCACAATTTGATACTGTAATAATGGCATCTAAAGTATCTCCACCAATGCCATTAAGTGCTGCAGTCACTGAACATAAGCAAGTACCTGGAGCATACTGATTTGAAGAGAAACCTGTTAAGGCATTGGAACCAGAGATGCTCCTGTAAATTGATAGAATCATCATAAGAATCACGGAATGGTTTGTGTTGGAAGGGGCCTCAAAGCAGGGGCACTTTCCACTAGACCAGGTTGCTCCAAGCCCCATCCAGCCTGGCCTTGAAATTGGTGAAAATTATCATCAAAGTAAGATGCAGTTTCAGAGGGGGATGATTCACGTGATGGCACATTATTTAGCCTGGAAATAAACCAAGGGAAATTTAATTTCTTGGTGTAGGGACATTTTTTCTAGTCAGTGCATTGGGTCAGGGTCCCAGGTGTGTATTGTGAACCTGTACAAGTAACAGGGTTAATTTAGTTCACTTCTTCAGGTGGCTCTTAACTAGAGGGTGTATTTGAGATAGATTCAGGTACCTCAAACCTGGCATCAGGCAAGGAGATTGCAATCTTTTGAGGTTTTAAATGCAGTGCTCTAACTTCTGGTTAATTCTGCCAACTGCCTAGTGTCAGTGTTAAGTTCTCTTCTAAAAATGCTACTGCTTGTTTAACTGTATGGAGCATTGCAGTGATACAGTGAGGTTTCCCTGATCCACATACAAATCTGAGCAGAACACCATCATTTGCTGGTGCTTCTATATGGTTTGGTTGAGCTAATCCTAACTGAATTAGAACATTTCTCCCCTCCTCTAGGTCAAAATTCTTCTCCTTGTTGTGCATGATGGAACAAATTGATGTTGTGTTGAAATGGTACAAAGAAACGTCCTGTTCGGTAAGTGCATGTTAGGGTAAGCTTCAGAGCTTGGATGTGGAGAGGTGGAACAGTTACAGCTTACTGAAACAATTCTCTTGCTTCATCAGCTCTTCTACCCAAGTCCTAAAAATATATTGGAACTCCTTCAAGCACTGGATGCAGCCAACCACTTGGAAAGGATCCCTTCAGTCTGGGAAGGTTAGTGATAGCCACCTGGCCATGGAGGCAGCTTGCCTGATACAAGTCAGGAGCTTTTATCCCCAGGTGGGAGGTAGTTGGGGGACTTTCTACTGCTCAGAATAGCCACAGTCAGGTGCTTTGGCATGAGGGGTGTTATTCCTTAGTACAGTGGTGGGGCTGTTGTGGTAGAGAAAGGCAGAATCCATGTTTGGGCCTGCATAGACTACCAGTGTGGCTGTGTCATAGTTAAATGTCAGTGTCTTGGAGAACAGTGTTTAGCAGAGAGCAGCACCTTAACCAACAGCCCATGGTTAACTCATTTAAACTACTTACCTGTTCTTTACCCCTTAAGTAAAGGAGACAAGAATGCACATACAGGCTTCAGCATACAGAAGGTACCTTATTGTCACCCCTGGGGGACAGATGGGTTCCTTTAGGGATCCTGGACAGAATGATGACACCACTGATTTGTAGTTACAATTCAAGCTTTATTTTCTTACCAGGATTTTATAATTAGCATAGAATTTATAAGCAGAATAACACAGTATTTCTATAGGCAGAATCAGTGTAATACAATTTTATAAGTAGCAGAATTTTATAGCAGTGATTAGCTTATGGTTTGTAATCATCTGGAGCCCCTGCATATGGGGTCAAATCTCAGTACTTGGTTTGCTCTATAAAAGAATCCAAGTCACCACTTGGTGCTCTGAGGAAGCAGACAATGGTGAAGGTGTCTCTGGCCACTGAGAGTCATGGGTCTCACTGTCCAGCAGCAGTTCAGGTGCATGTTCCCACTTAGGACCTGTAACTGCTTAATATTATTGGCAATGCTCTGTGTGCTGTTACCTTCCCTGTTCTGTGCCATGATCATCACTAGCATTGGGCTGGCTGAGTGCTGGGCACCTTGAAGGCTGTTAGCAAGGGGAGCAGTCAGCTTGGCACCCAGTAATCTGCAGGCTGACAGAAGAAATCCTTTTGATTCATGTACTTGGTGCACAGGACATTCAGGGCATGATGATGAGGGGAAAGGGAACTAATATAAGACCTGCTCAGTCAGAGAATGCTTTGTAAAATAGCATTCATTATGCTGAGCTTAATACCTGGAGTTGGGAGCAGAGGTACCAGCCACACATACCAACTATTGCCTTTCTCTAACAGATATAAAACAGATGGGGTTTAATAGGAGACCAGAACTGTTGGAAGAGTTCTTGTCTTTGATGAGCAGGGACCAGCACCCTGATGAGGTAAGGAAGCTGTCATGATTTAACCCCATATACAGCAAAGCACTGCACAACCACTTGTTCTCTCTTCCCCATTGGGATGGTAGTGGAAATCAGAAGAATAAAGTGCAGAAACTTCTGGGTTGAGATAAAGATAGTTTGATGGGTGAAGCAAAAACTGAGCAAGCAAAGCAGAACAAGGGATTCATTCACCACTCCTCATTGGCGGGCAAGCAGTTCATCCATCCCCCAAAACAGCAGGGCTCCATCATGTGTAACGGTTACTCAAGAAGATGAATGCAATCGATGTGAACATCCCTCCCTTCCTTCTTCTTCCTCCAGCTTTATATGCTGATCATGATGCCATATGGTGTGGAATATCCCTTGGACCAGTTGGGGTCAGCTGTCCTGGCTGTGTCCCCTCCCAATTCATTGTGCACCCCCAGCCTTTAGTCTGTGGAAGCACTGCTCAGCAGTAACTAAAACATCCCTGTGTATCAACACTGTTTTCAGCACATATCCAGAACAGCCCCCTACTAACTACTGTGAAGAAAATTAACACCATTCCAGCCAAAACCAGTAAAGAAACTGTGAAAAGAGTAGAGCTCTCTCCCCTTTTCTGTGTGCGGCATATAGACTCTATTTAAGTGCTCGTTTATTCTCCTGGTCAGCCTTAGAGGTCCAGTTCCAGTGCATATACCATTCCAAATTTCCAGATCTATGCAAGCTCATCCGGGCCTGCTAAGCCCTTTGAATTGTCTTCAACCTCCAGAAACCTCTAATTAACAGAGAAGAGGATCACATCCTTACCTGGGTTTGAAGAGCAATCCAGCCCAGCCAGCCACATCCTTGCAGAAGCATTGGCAAATGCAGGGATTTTTGCCACAGATGTTGTTGCAGTAACTGGCTCCTCAAGCTGAGGAGGGTTAAAGGCTTGTATGTACTGCAGAGCTCTCAAGTACCTGCAAAGCCATCTTGGAGCTGGCAGAAATGAGCATCTTTCTGTGAGGAATCTTTGTTAATGGACACATTTAAACCACAAACCTGTGGGAGGAATTGCAATGAAGGGGATATTAGTTCTAAAGGGTTTGGGATTAATGGCACAATCTTTCCACAGATCCAGCAGGCATTTGCCAAGTGTGCTGAAGACATCAAAGCTGTGCACGAGCAGAGCGGGGGGGAGCAGGTCCAATTACAGTGGACAAGCAGCACGCTGGGCTGCACTGCTCTCCTGTTTGCCAGGGCTGGCAGGACCCAGGATGCTTGGTATGTGTGAGGCTGCTGTGAGCTCTTGGTTGCTGACCCTGTAATTCCAGGCTTAATCACAAAAATCCATTGCCTTGGAATGCTGGTGCATGCAAAACGAGGGGATAAATCCTGCTGGGAATGTGAGGGGGGTGTTCCTTAACTTTATTGTTCATTCTTGGCACCAGGTTACAGTTGTCTGTCTTAGAAATGGGTTAGAAGTTAATGCAGCAGCTGGCTTAGAGCCATCTTGCAGCTGCTTATGGCAAGGTGGGGTTTATCACTTCACTAAGCACTGCTGACTGCCTGCAGGTTCCCATTTGATAACTTCCAAAACCCTTTGAAATTCAAACTGCTCAAGAGATTAATTAGAGTTTAATTAAACCTTTAATTAGAATGAACCCTAATTAGACCTATAAAGAGAATACGTTTAGAACTAGAATTTGCTGTCCTGCCTGCTCTCAACTTGAAATGCTGGTTGAAATAGCTAGCTTCCAGTTGAAGGTTCTGAGCTATTTTCTGTTAAACACAGATGTTCTCTTTGCACTGATTCATTTGAAACAAAGGTTTGGCACATACCCTTTTAAAAATACATCCTCCTTTAAGCTTCCCATCAGCTACACTTGCTGTTTTCTCTGCGCTAGTTATTTTGTGTTAAAGCCATCAATGCTGGTAGCTGGCACAGGCTGTATCTGCGAGGACACAGCATGGGGAGTGTGTTTCAGATCTGTGGGGAAGGTTGTTTCACAACACTGAGCTTGCCTGTGTCTCAGCAGGGGCTTGTCTTATCCAGGACATCCAGTATCTGTTTCTTCCTGTGGTTTGTGGTCTGTGAGGGTTTTTTAATGACTGGTTTGGTTTCTCTTGAACAGGAACATGATGGAGCGTTTCCAGCAGATCAATAGGGTTCCCACGTAAGTACTTTTAGGTTCTGACTTCAGGTAGAGGCTGAGATCTTGCATTTCTATTATAGAATACCATAGTTGGGGTTAAAAGCTTTCTGCTGGGATAGGAGTTCCCAAGTGCACCATGTTGGTACAGGGTGAAGACTGAGGAGAAATTCCTGCAGGAGGAGAATTGGGCTGGTTGAGTGATGTGAGGATTTGTGACCTTTCCCTCTAAAGGAGGTGCTGTAAATTAATGGCCACCTTACCTGGGACCCTGTGAACACTTACTCTTTGCTTTTGCTTTTGCAGTGATCAGGTGTTGGACGGGTTCTGGAACTGTGCTAAACAAACCAATTGCCCAGATGAGGCGATTAAGCTGGTGAAGCTGGCAGCATCCCTTGGCCTTCCTGCATCTCAGAAGCTTAAAAGCAGAACAGAGAAGGAGTTTGAACTCTCTGAAAAGCAGAAGTAAGTTTAAGTACTTCATTTTATTGCTGAAGGGGTATAGCAGGGTGTTGGAGGCGTAATTCCTGTGGAAAGCTGGCAGAGAAGTGGCTTGTGTGTGGGCTCTGGTTGATTCACACTCCCAAAATGGTTCCTGCTTTCCTGCTTTTGATTCCACACTATCCATCCCTCCTAGAAGGAAAGGGGTTAGCATTATCCACCACTCACATCTGCTTCCACCTTCCTTTCACAGAATCTTTTCCTAGCTGGGTCTGGCCACCTAAAATATACTGATGGCAGGCTAGTAAAAGCAGGGAATGGGCACAGGATGGGCCTGCATGTGGCTCACAGGTTCTGAGGGCCACGGTTAATCTTAAGTCCATCTCACCAGGCATCACTGTTCATTGCAAGCTGCTGCAGCCAGGCTCAGTTGCTGGGATTAGCCTTGAGGGACCACAGTTTGGAGCCAGTGATCTGGTCCAAGGGAATGAATAAACAGAAGTTCAGCATCCTTGAGAAGCTGGCCCATCACTTCTAGGTAACTGAAGTGGCTTTTCCATAGGGAGTATGTGTGCTTCCACCAAATGCTGGGTAAATATGTCCTTTGAGGACAATAGGTGTCAGACAGCCCATAATGTTCTTTCTGGAGGGGATTTACCCTGTGTTTTAAATCTGTCCGTTCAAGCAGGAGTCACAACATGTCACTGATCACTGAACTGTTTTACATATGCAGGAAGACATTGGAGAGCATCCAGTCAGACAGCGACAGTGACAGCGATAGCGACAGTGACCATGAGTAGCTGTCCCTCTTGCCTTCCTCACTGGAAAACTGGGAGCAGCCACTGCCTGGATGCCAGGAGGCTTCTGTGAGAACTGAAATGACTGAGGGGACAGTGTTTGGGAGGTGCTGCAGCACTGCTGAGCACTTCAGAGCTTTCCCATACAGGACCTGCTTGGCAAGAGGACGTACTCGTTGGATCAAGCTAGAGTGTGTCCTGTTCGGTGACTTCAAACACAGCGTGGGCTACACCAGCACAGTCTCTTCCACACCACTCCCTGCATGAGCTGGCTCCCAGCAGTCATGACCTGCTTCAGCAGGGCTGAGGTAGGGGAGGGCTGCAGCAACGAGTGTGCTTCCTGGGGCTGCTCAGCACATACAAGACATTGACAGCTTGAGACACTTCTCTTGGATCTCCTGTGACTTAAACCTGTGCCAGATTTAATTCCTTTCCAGCCAGCTTCACTGAACTACTTAAATATGAGGTTAACTCTGTATGTAAACACTGCAGGTGCAATACTCATCACCTGTGTGGTTTTCCCCATCTTTTTGGGTGTTCTGGGACAGGCTTTGGAATGTTGAAGATACTAAAACTACAATTTGTACAGCTGGAGACTGCATGTAATAAATGGCTGACAGAAAACTGGCTGCATCCTGGTAATGGCTGAGCAAACACTGTTGGTTACAAAGTGTTGCTGCTGTCTGAGAGGCTGAGTGAAGTTCATGCAGAACAGTAGTAAAGCTAATGAGGTGGCTGGGCAGACAGAGGACTGGGGTGTGTTCTCTGCCGTGGAGGTAACTGGTGCTCACAGCATGGTGCTGCTGTTCTCAGCTTGCAGACAAAGCTTGAGGTGGGTTTTGAGGTGGTATCTTTAGCAGGAGATGATGTTCTGAGAGAATTAAACCATGTTCTAGTGAAAAGTAGGGAACAGTTGTTGCTTCTTGTGGAAAACAATGCATGATGCTGCAGGACAATAAGAGCACTTAAGCAATGGGAAGCAGCATCAGGGTAAGTCAGGAATGAGGTGAGGAAACAACAGCTGCTAGAGGTAGAACAAGCCATAGCTGAAAGGGTGAAAATTCCTCACAGTACAGGAACAGAGGGACTTCAGTGCTGGCTGAAGGCAAGGCTTGCTCCAGAAGGCAGACATGCCTATGCACTGTGTGACAAGTGCTGGGTGTAGCAAAGAAAAAGGGATTTTGGGGTGATGCACCACCAGTTTAAAACTGGATCAGCAAATGGACAAAGCCGCAGTTACTGATTTCAGTCGTCCTTCACTGATGATAAGAAGGGAAAAAGGGGGAAGAAAGGGACAAAGGAGAAAAGGGAAGGAAAGAGCTTGATCTTTATGTGAGCTCTCACTGTTGAATCAAAATCTGGCTTCTAGATAGAAATACCTGCTTGTCTGCAACTATAGAAGAGCAGGTCTGACAAGGAACAGAAGTCCACCAGGGCAACCAGGTTCAATTACACTTACCTAAACCTATATTCATTCATGGATTTTTTTGCAGCTGTACAAATTAATGGGCAGATGGATCATATCTATAATCTTGTTTCTTTAAAGATTCAAAAAAGAGCTTCTCCAGGCCACGGAGGAAGGCTGCTCTTCATAAAATCCCAGACTGGTTGGGGTGGGAAGGGACCTTAAAGCTCACCCAGTTTCAACCCTCTCCCATGGGCAAGGACACCTTCCACTACAGCAGGTTGCTCTAAGCCCTTGTGTCCAGCCTGGCCTTGAACACTGCCAGGGATGGGGCAGCCACAGCTTCTCTGGGCACCCTGTGCCAGCACCTCAGCACCCTCACAGAGAAGAGCTTCTGCCTAAGAGCTCATCTCAGTCTCCCTTCTGGCAGGTTAAAGCCATTCCCCTTGTCCAAAGCCCCTTTCCAGGTTTCTTCTAGGCCCCTGAAGGCACTGGGAGGCTGTATTTGACATTGACACAGGAGACTGAACAGCAGGAGAAAGTCGTTGAAGTCTGGTTTTATTGAGCTGACAAAGTGGCAAATTGTTAATGGCAGGTTACAAACATGATTTTGGTTGACCACAAGCCTGCTTGGTAAGATGGGGAAGAAACAAAACTCTTACATCAATTGTAGAGAAGCTTCCTGAAGCTGGGCATCAGGATAACTCCAAACTGAGAAAAATACAACAGGTTGTGAATTTAAATACAGTGCAAGGAAACAAAGCCTGCACCCCTGCTTTGATTTCACACCTCCAGCCCCTGCCAGCGGCTTGCTTTGCAACCCTCAGGAGGCGATGCCGTTTCTTCCCAGCGCATTCCATCACTGAACCACCTCCAACGCCACAATCCTGCCTCACTGCACTTGAGTTGTTCCCAGCCCCACAGCGCTGGCGTACGCTGTCAAGATCTCCACGATCTGTTTTGTTTCCAGGGTCATGCGAGCCTCGGTGAGCCAGTCTTGGGCCACCCTCCTGGACTCCCCTCTCAACTGGTTGACAAACTTGGCCGCCAGCTCCAGGTCTCCGTGTTCGATGCAGTAGGAAGCGTAAGACAGTAACTTGAAGGTGTCGAGGTCATCGGGGCTGAGCTCTGCAGGTGGCTTCAGCTGCTGAGGGTGAAAGACGAGCAGGGACTGCAGGTAGGACAGGAAGTATTGGTACAAGCTGTTTCTGGTCTCATCGATCATAGCCACCCGTTTGGCCAGTTTTTGGACTGTGTAGAAGCGCACTCTGAGGGCCTCTTCGCTGTAGACTCCCCGTGTCAGGGACTCTTGCGGGAGAGCTGCTGTTAAGGCTTCGGTGAACGCATTGTCAGCACAACTGGCTTTGATGGCCTTCACTGCACCCTCCAGGGGTTCTGTGGGACTGTCCCCAGAGGCTGTTTTCATGCAGTATTTGAGTGCTTCGACAGAAAGCCACAGCTGATGGGCCTTCCTGGCCTCCTCCTCTGCCACTGCATGACCTGCAACGTAAGCCAAGAATGGGATGCTCAGGTGGGTGCACACATGGGAAGTTCTGAACATGAGCAGCAAAAGGCACCTCTAAACACTCTGCTTTGACAAGCAGCCACCCCCTCAGCACTTGATCCTAAATCTGATCCACAATTCAGGATCAGAACAAGACAACAGCAGTTTGGACTCACTCAGCAATGTGGCAAACCCAAGACCACAAGTTACACGCCCAAGCCTGGGTTTAGGCACCCAAGTTGGGTAACATGACTTTAGTCCTTAATGAAAGGTGATTTCGGTGCTCACTCTCGACTGCTTGCTCAATTCCCTTCAGCCTGGCGAAGGCAGTGTTGATGTCCATGGTGAAGTTGTCGAGCTGCTCCTGGTTAAGGCGTCTGAACTGTATTTCCTGTTCACTGAGTTTCTCTGCTAAGTTCTGAAACAGAGTGAGACACAGCCACTTAATTACAGGCACCTTATTTTTAAGAGGTGTTTCTATAAAGCTGTTGCCCCTGCTAGGGACAATGCATATAGTAAATACAGCAGACCAGTGAAAAGCCTACTTAGGGTGAATTTAATAGTTACTGCACTCAGAACTATCAAAAGTTTTATGATCTACAGTAAAATCTTTTAAGACCTTGTCAAAAGTCCCTCTCCAGTATTCTCATAGGCCCCCTTTAGGTATATGAGTACTATCCCCCTAATTCCCTTAGGGACTCTTCTCCCTTACCTGCTCAAATTCCACCTTCAGATCCTGCTCCTGGATCCTAAGAACGTCCCTGATGTGGTCTGTGTGGGCAGCCGCCTGCCGCCGGAGCTGCGTCCGCATTTCACCCTCCATCACCTCGCGCACTTCTTCGATCTGCACACGCAAGAGGCTGTTACGACACCGCTGCTTTTCCAACTGCTTGTCACAGGTGGTGATTTACCCAACATCAGTGATTACCCAGGGGGTATTTTATAGGAGTGGCATTGACAGGGCGCATGTTTCATCTTAAAAAGCTGCTGAGGTCCAGTTCTATAGCTGAGCCTCTTCCTGTCCAAAACCAGCTTCACCACCCACTAATGCCAGTAACTGGTGATTACTTGCCAGGCACTTACTGTGGTTTAGCCAAAGAAAGGTTTACTTCATGCTGTCTGTATTTATCAGACTGGTTTGGGTTGGAGGGACCTTAAAGCTCATCCAGTTCCAACCCCTGCCACAGGCAGGGACACCTTCCACTAGAGCAGCTTGCTCCAAGC
>WYDI02008395.1:0-35605 GCA_009867235.2 Psittacus erithacus | reverse complement strand
GACCAAAACCAGAAACACAGCACTGCACCAGCTACTAAGAAGGAGAAAAATGACTGCTGCTGCTGAACCCAGGACATGGGGAAAGAGGAAAAGGGAGTTTCTTTTACATGATCACCATTTAATCTATGGTTAAAGATAACAGAGATAAAGGAAGGCTCTGCTACGTCAAGACACTAAGTCATATTCCCATCCTGTTTACAAAAGGGTAAATCAGCAGTAACTGTAAAGTTGAGTTCCAACAGTATTGTGAGTTGCAACAATATTTTTCCCACTAGGATTTTACACACAAATTCATTTTGCTGGAAACAATTTTGGGAAAATATTGTATTCCTCTCACAGTCAAGTGATGGATTAGACAGCCCCAAAGGATGTTCTGGCGCTGTCATGGTGCTGCTGCACTGATTTCATATTTAGGCAGCTTCTTAGCAGAGACCTATAAGTATCATTTGCTGGTACCAACGCAGACATCTGGAAATGTCCCCTGAATAATGGAGAGCTTTCAGTCACCAGAAAGAAGGAAACAGCAATTCAAGCAGTAAAAGGCCTTCAATTAATCAGACGCTTCAGTAATTCCTGAACAATTTTTTGCTCTTTCCTCAAGAATATGCAAATGAAACTTGAAAAGGTGCTTAATTTTTTTCCTTGTAATGAAGATAAGAATTCTGCTTCTAAAATGGGAGACAGACTTCTAAGGAAAATTAAAAAGCAGCTTTAAAGTGAGGTGACATTCGCTGTCTGCTGTGTCACCATCTATTTAGTAGCACAGTAGCTGCCACTGATTAAACTGAAGAAATCAGAGTAAAAAGTGTTTGTTGATTTCATCAGTCATTTAACATTTTGATAAGAACTCATCTAAATCCTGTCCAGTAACTGTGTCTATAGTAGGACTATATAGAATCTTATGGGAATACTACTAAGTATTACTAAGTACTAATACAGGTAAGAAAACTGGCAGAAGGATTCAGCAAGCTTAAACAAGCTAGAAGCTAGCCTGATGAAAACACAACATGTTATTTCAAAAGAAGAGGCTTAAGAATTAGAAATTGTCTACCAGATGGTAGAAGAACTTGACTGAAAATATTACCTTGCAAAATTCTTAAGTGGAACCAAAGTCAGTTAATTCACATGGATGTCAATAAAAATGGTGTTATCACACTAACATTGCAAAGCAATGGAAGTAAGAAAATCCCTGAGACAAAAACCAGGAAGTGACAACTGCCAATGGCTTACTTGCCTTTGAGAATTTCGATTCGACCTGCCACGACACCTAACAACCAGAATGTTTTTTTTGTTATTGCCCCCAGAACAACAATGAAGCATCCAAACTCTGAAACAGTCTGGATAAGGGAGACTTATCTGAAGAACGTATTATTCTGGCTCCCAACTAAAGGAAGTTTTGGTGTGGAAGACCATTTTAGTCATCAACAAAATTAACCTTGATTGTAAAACAAAGTATTGGATTCTCTGACAGGTTTATTTTGCTATCCAAACACTGGTTGTTGCCTGCAGCCAACCAGAGAAGCTTCCCCATTTTTCTAGATGGACAAAATGGTTCTATCAAAGAGCAGCCATTTGTGCTACCAAAATTTTAGACACCTCCTATGCACTTGCAGCATATCACTTGATGAACACATGGTTTTAATTTAACTACCCAGACTGGACACTAACCACCTCTCATGAAGTGGAAGTCCCTTCTCTAAATCCTTAAGAAGCTGATTAAATGCCTACTCCCCACAGAGCAATTTCTTGTTTGAAGATCTAGGATAAGAAGTGTCTTTCCCAATTACCTTCCAAGAACATGGGACAAACTGTTCCAATCTGTCAGGGGTGGGGTATCTGAATGCTCCTCCCCAAAAAAATCCCTACCTCTCTGTGTGGTTTGAAATATTTTTATTCTCTTGGTGAGACATATAAAATGTAGATATTTCTGCAGATAAAAAAGTAGAAGAGCTTCATGGGTTAGGGAAAAAAAAAGGAAGTGATTTCTGCGGATGATAAGTACTCTTTAAAGTGAGAAAGACAATTACTTTTTACTGACTTTATCGCTGTGGCTTCAGAAGTAGAACAGAAGGAATTTTCCATTTGGGTATGTGGATGCTCTTTCTTCTTATATCATTATCTCAAGCCTACTTCCTCATTCAGGAAAGCTACTTTTCTGCTACAGACTCTTGGAAAATGGAATTATGATGAGAAAGTATGCATAATGAAATCAATTACAGTCTTAATGGGATTTTTCAATGGCAGGCTAGAGAATAACAGTATTTTCTTAGCTTGTCTTATCTTTCTACTAAAGTGTGAACACATAAAATATACTGAAAGAAATAAAAGAAATATAATAAAAATATAATGACTTAAGTTCAACATTTGATATAAACTGATATGGCTTTAATAAAGGAAATGGAACTAAAACAATTATATGAGCTGAAGTTCTGTCAAGTCTTGACATTCCTCTTGGCAGGAGTTTTATACAGCCATCTATAATCAGGGTATCTTCAGTCTTTCTAAGGAAAAACTGCTTAGGAGAAAGGCATTCCATTGTACTCCACTGAATATACAGCTATAATCAATGTGGTGCTGCAGCATTTCAGAGATACTTGTTACTGATAGCATATGCAATGTGAAACATTAAGTGGATGGGCAAAGTCAGCATGATCTTATATGGCTTCAAGTCTCTGATTTGCAGTTCTCTGAAGATGACATGCTGTATGTTCTGAACAGAAGAAAACACAATTGGCTTTTCCTTTTAGGACAGTTTGAATTCACTTGAAGCCATCGCCAAGAAAGCCTGTTTGAATTTCTGTTTTTCTTCATTTTAAGATCATTCTGTACAGAATTTATCATTTATTTTAAAAGGGAATGGGGCAATGACATGGTCAATTTTGATAGTGACAATTTTGAAAGGCAAAAATCAGTTTAACCGTATGATATGTATAAGGATCAACTACAGATTCCAGATATCACTCTTAAGGCATTTAGTCTATCAGTTCAGTAAAAAAATTCAATTCAATTGGTTTTATGTAGAAACTGTAGAACTGATTGTCAACAGTCCTGTTCAGTCCTGAACTAGAGACATGGGTCCATGGGTCTGTCATGTGCAGATAGATGTATGTGGTACCTTGTTCGGCTTCCTACAGATTATGCTAGCATAAGTGAAATTACTTTTTTTTTTTTTTTTTTGTGAGGAAATCACTGATATTTTGAGTTGGTTTCAAGCTTTTGTTGGACATACAGAATACTTATTCTGTAGATGGTGATATGTTAGATGGTTTATCTTTCTCTAATTTCAAAGGCGAGGAATAGTAGCCACCCCACCACCACAATTTATTTGGAAATTGGGAAGAAGATGCTTATATAGTCAAGATGCTTAATAAAATAATCCTGGAAGCTAAGTCAATCTCATTGGAAAAAATAAATCCTATTTTGCTCTCAATCTTCTAGGTAGACAGACCCAGATTTAACCGAAACTGATTTTTTGTTTAGAGTTGGCTGTCAAAAGCTGCTCAGTGACACAGCTAGGCTATTCTATCAATCCTTGTGAAAATTATGGGCTGTTTTGGTCTGCCTAAGATTGCAGGGTTTCTGGTTTACCTGTTTATCCCTGTTAAGAAGTTCACATGTCAGAGGGAGAGAGATTCCTGCTGACACAGTACAGCAAGTATGACCACATACCTACCACACATAATCCTGCATGGAAAGAAATAGAAAGCAACATATCTTTCAACACACATGCAGCCTGTGTAGACGTAGTGCAATAAAAAAGAAATCGCACACATTTGTATCAAGAACCTATGTATCCTCAGAAAGATTAAAACCTTAACATTCAAAATTTCCATATATCTGAACTATAGGAAAAGATTAATAAGTACTCATTGTTTAATCATATAGTACATGAGGATATCCACCTCACGTAGCAACCTTAACATGTTCCACTGCACTTCTCAGAGATGAAGAATCTTGAAGCATGCCAGTGCTCTTCCCTTCTGCAGACAAAGGCTTTGCTTTAGGGTGCAACAGAATTCAGGACTAGGTTCTGTGAAAGGAAGCGGGCATCACTTCCACAGCCTTCTGGACATCTTTTGCTTGAACTTGTACTGTTGATTTGCTGAATCCAAAAACCTGTTCAGAAGGAAAGGGCTGATTTTAACGTTGAGTTTTGTTTTTTTCTCATTTAGACAGAAAAGAAGTTTTGCAGTTGTCACACATCCCATGACATTTTCTAAATTGCAGGTTCCAAATTTTGGATTGAAACTACTTTCTGCTAAGAGATGTAAATCAATAATATTTTTAGAATTGTATTTTCAGAAAGGTCAGCATCAAAATGAAATTTCACAGTTGATGTAACACCAAAATCTTTCTCAATTAGCTTACAAACACTTCCAAGATTTTGTCATTTCAACCCAACTTGAGCCATGAAAATTTAAAAAAAAAAAAGAAAAAGAAAGAAAGAAAACCCCAAACCACTTTGGGTACATACAGCGTGATACATAAACAAGGGCAGCGAGGCAAACAGAAGTACTAGTCTCCCTCAACTGTCCAAAAATATTCAGCTGTAATAGAAATGTTGGAGCTTATTGAAATGGAGAATGAATATGAACATCTGAGTGTGGAAGCCTCAACAGACAGGGCAAAAGAACGGCTTGAGTTATGACATATGTCAATGACTTCTACAGTAGCAGGTTATCAAAATTCCAGCATATCTCTGTGCAGCTTCTCCCAACACAGACATTCAGAGAAAAACAACGAGTAAATCCTAACGATTCACAGAAGTGTTACAGAGTGAAAACAGTGATTGCTGTCAGCTCTTCTTTGGCTCAAAAGGAGCCAACTGGTAATTTGAGAAGCAGGCCATGAGATGTGATGAGGTCTTGAGTACAAGACAGTGTCCCCATCCTCTACATCACTGCAAAGAATCTTCACCAGGCTGCCTGGATATGTGCATCTTGGTGCCTGAATGCAGGAGGGACCACTGGGCATACATATTTTGGTGCCTGAGAGTGTGTGGGGATGAGAATATGACTGCAGGTAAATTAAGCAAGTTTTAAAATTATTATCCCCTTATCCTCCTATGCAGTCTCACAGTAAGCTCTGATTCCCATTTCTGAAGTGTTGCATGACATTTTCCTGCATTAATTGATGAAAAATGCAAAGAGAACAGGTGTTTCTTGGGCCACTCCAAGTAACTATAAAACAAAATCTGTCACATTTCTGAGGTCTTTCAGGAAAAATTTCCCAGCTGTTTTATGAAAGAAGATTCACGAAGTTATACTCCTATTCTTCTTATTCTTGGCTCAGGCAATCTTTAATGATCTTTGAATGATCTATTTGAATGACACAGATTCAAAGAGTGAAATAGGTGTTTTTATAGTCCAAGCTAAACTGCAGCAATGCAGCTAGGGCACTTTTCTTGCATGATTTTAGCTGTGAATTAGATGCAAATTTTGAAAACATGCATTGGTAAAAGACTGTAACCTTGGACTCCCCAGAGCATGCAAGTATTATATGATGAAGCTATAGAAAAATAAAGGGAAGGACCTTTCTATCCCCCTTAGTTTGTTACTGAGTAAAATAAAACCATGATTTATGTGGAACATGTCAGTTTAAATGGCAGAAAACCACACAAATTCTACCCTAAAAGTCCATTCAAGTTACTCTGTGCATAATATAAAGCGATTATTAGATAAATACCTTCAAAAGTCATCTAGTCCAACACGCTGCAATGAGCAGACTATACTCACTTACAAATCTAGTCTCTTTATAAAGTGGCTCTTACCATTTCCGTGCTTCCAATTTGTTTGGCATGTTAAAGGTCTCTAGGAACTTGCATCATATCTCAATGGAGTCCTATCAGCCCTAATGATTACTGTGGGGCTGCTCCTGTGACAGCTGCTGGAGTTAGCTCATTTCACGTGGAGCCCCCTAACCAGTGTTCTGGGTGAACTTAAGCACATATGAGGGAATCTTTTGCATGTTCTCCCTCCTCTGGAGAGAGTGTAATCCCCTCATGTATACCTCTGATTTTTCTCTCACATGTCACAAATGAAATTAATGTAGTTAAGTAATTTCCCACCCTACTGCACTGGACTGTCCTACATAACTACCCCGAATAACCTCTATTCAAAATGCAGCAGGTAATTTATGAAAAAATCTTCTGTCTATCCTTAAAGGTGCTGCTGAGAGAGGGTTTCACTTCTTAAGTGAGGGTAATATAAATCTTTTTTTTATGTCTTCTTAGAGGATCCTTCTCTACTACACTAAAACAGACACAAATCTACAATTCTGAGTCATCTCTACAGCTTCTATTGATTCAAATTTTATATAGATGCATGAATGGTCATATATTATAATAATGTCTTTGGCAGTAAATACCATCCATGGCAGAATCTTGTTAAAAAATATAAAATAGTAAAATAAATAAAAAAAATTAAAATAAATAAAATAAAATAAAATAAAATAATAGAACTGTGCTTTTATTTACAACTGAGAGAAGAATATTAATTTCTAAAGTTAATATCCATTTACTCAGGAGCCTTAAACTAGTTTTAAAACTACTGTTCTGTGTTTTGTGGGGTCATACATACATTTAGGCATTGTTGGCTAGACTACTATAGAAATGTTCACTTTAGCTAGTGAGTTAACCTGTGGTAGGACTTGGAAATACTGATCAACCTAATTACATATATAATGGTTGGTCTCCTACTGACTTGTGGTCAAACCTCACCTTCTAACTCAGCGCTTTTGGAAAGTCTACAATCTTGGCTTCCATTACCAGAGAAAGCAGTCCACAGTAAGATAGCTGACAGAACAGATGCTTTGCTGCTAACAGCACAACATAATCTGCAGGGGCATAAAAAAAAACAGCCCTTGCTTGGCTGCATCGGCAGCTGCATTATGCATCACTGCTGGGTAATGCAACTGCACGTTTGTCTCTTGGTAGGGCCCACTCCCTAGGAGCTGATCAGCCATGATGGCATATAAAGGGTCCCCCACCTGGCGGGGTAAGGCAACCACCCTTTGGACTTGTCTCTCCCACTCACGCTCCCAGAGAATATACTGAGTCGGGGTGAGTAGGAGACAAGCAGTGGTAGTACAATCATTCAGGCAAAAAAGGTCTGCACAGAAAATATATTGGATAATGTGCTTCACTGGCCCGGAGTGGAGACCATACTGACTGACCGTCGCTCGTGCCTGCTGAAGCAGTTTCCACTCAAATGGCTTCCATTCTCCAACCCCGAGCCCCTGCGCCCCGGGGTGAATTTGCACTGGCATAGCTATGGCAGAGGCCGCTTGCCAGTCTCCTTCGAGTATGGCATCTCTTATCACTCCGGACCATCGTGAGTGCGGTTGTGTTGGCTTTAAAAACACACCTTCAGATGTGGTAACACGCATGTCTCCCACGTGCACAGACAACTTCCAATGATCTGCTTCTTCATTCTTAGTTGTCAGTTTATCAAACTGGGCTGACATCTTTTGGATAGCTGAGTCAGTTCCCTCATACAACTGAGGTGGATCCCGTCCCGCTCGGTGATCTTCGGGTGACCGCTGGGGGGCGTCACATTACGACTATGATTCAGAGGAGGAGGCGGGATTACTGCAGTCTGCCTTGCGCCCACCTCTGAGCCGGCGGTGGTTGCCACCCACCAGAATAGTCTGACGCGGAGTCACTGCAGACGAAGCTTCCGCATTGGAGTTAGTAGCAGTGGAGGCGGGATTACTGCAGTCTGCCTTGCGCCCACCTCTGAGCCGGCGGTGGTTGCCACCCACCAGAATAGTCTGACACGGAGTCACTGCAGACGAAGCTTCTGCATTGGAGTTAGTAGCAGTGGAGGCGGGATTACAGCAGTCTGCCTTGCGCTCGCCTCTGGGCCGGCACTGGTCACCACCCACCGGAACAGACGAAGCTTCCGCATTGGAGTCAGTAACAGAGCTGGTGGCGGGCGAGTCACTTCCGGCCAGCACTTCACGGACCGAGCCTTTTATCGGAACTTGTATGCCACACGCCGACTTATCAAGACTGTCCCCAAGCAGCCAGGCAGTATTTGCCGACACGCCTCCAGATGGCTCCATGGCACCCAACAGTTCTGACGCAGCCATCGCCATCTTTTTTATTTCCACCATCTGCTTCAGGTGGTTCATAACTTCTTGCCATGTCTGGCCTAAATGTTTCACTGCTTTATTTCCTGTCAAATGTCCCTTTTCTTTTGCCCAGTGGCAGAGCTCCTTGAGCTTCTTCATACCCATGCTCACGTCTCGCTTAGAGAGGATCTTAAATAGGAGCTTGAGTGCCTCTTCTCGGTCCATATCCAAGCAAGTGGGCTTACCATTGCGGGTCCAATCTGGTGCACTCAATCGGATGCCAGTCCCTTGCCCCGGCTGCCGGTCCCTCTCTGTGCCCCGGTCCAAGCTCTCAGATTCGGGGCTCACATCACATCTCTCAGGTCCCTGTTCGGGCGCCAAATGTAGGGACCCAGATGTAGGAGACTGGCCGGAGTCAAGACACTAACTCAATATGAGTGATGGAGCTTGCTCGTTTATTGCGCAGTTATAATTCATATTTATACCCCCTCAGGCTGATCAGATGCACCACCTTACACAGTGATTGGTCACCTGGGTTGTGCATGCGCTGACATCCGGCTTCATTTGTTAACTTTCACCATGCTGTTTCCTACAGTTGATGAAATTATGCTTTAAAGTCAGAGTAAAAATGGAAACACTAGCAAATACTATTTGAAAAAAAAATATTCATTACTTTAAAAAGGATCAGTAGAATGCTATAAATATATAAGAATTGTTCTTAATGGATCAGAAGTAATAAGCTAATACCCAGGCAAAATACATGGTAACTTATTCCAAAGAACATATAGAATAATTCTATTCCTTTTACATTTTTAAATAACCTGAAAAAAGAAAGGATACCAATATCCACAGACAAAGAGGTAAAGAAAGCTAGAGAGGGGAAGGTAGATATAAAATATACAATACACATACTAAAAGGAAAAACTGCCTAAGTTTTATTTGCCTTCCTCTATTCTGGATGAGTACATTATAAACACTAGGAGTGAAGTTTCAAAGCACTGGAGGGGCCAACCGGCCTAGGAGCTTGCCATACGATCCCACATACCCTGCTACTCACAACTGTCCAGCATCAGGGAAAATCTCTCGGTGATATTCTTAGATTGTCATTTAACCTTTGAAAAGACCCCAGCCTGACCCTGCTTAGCTTCTGAGATCAGATAAGACTGGGCATTCTCTGAGTGGTATGGCCGTGGGTAAAGCAAGTGCAGTATATGTGTTAACATGCTGACTCCCAGCAAGAGGAGAAGGCTCGTTTCAAGAGTGTTCAGAGGATATTCAAAATCTTTACAATTTTCAAATGCTACTGTAAATAGCCTGGCGGGGGAGGGGAGGATGAGAGGGAATGTCTCCTTCATAGGTTGACCCACTGAGGGGAAAAAAAAAAAGGTGTGTAATTGCTACAAAATTCCCATTATATGCCTCCCAAAGTATAAAGTTGATGACCACTCTGAGAATGCATGCCAGACCAGTTTCATGATCAATGATTCTATTGTATTACAAATCATTACCATAACGTACAGCAAAACAAGAACCTTATCCCAGGCTCCAAAGCCAATAAACACTAAAACAGCAACTGCTGTCTGCAAGTAAGGTACAACATGCTGAAACTCTGAGACCAAGCACAACAACTCTGAGAGCAAACAAATCAACGTTGTGATGAGTGACTACTAATCTGAAACAATGAATGCTTATCACAAATATGATTAGACACACTCTGGTCACATCTGTCATTATCTCCACCCTTCATGCCCTACGCTGGACACCACAAAGGACTGTCATGGCTTAAGCCCAGCTGGTAACTCAGAACCATGCAGCTGCTCATTCACTCTCCCCTTTTTCCCCACCCTCTGCTCCCAGGGGGATAAGGAAGAGAATCAAAAGAATGTAAATCCCACAGGTTGAGATAAGAGCAGTCCAGTAATTAAGGTACTATGCAAAACTAGTACCACTACCAGCAATAATAATAATGATAGGGAGATAACAAGGGGAGAGAATATAAAAATAAGGGGAAAGGGAGAAAAAGAACCAATAAACACAAGTGATGCACTATACAATTGCTCACCACCTGCTGACCGATACCTAGCCCAACCTCAGCAGCAATTGGGGTCTTCGGGGTGACTCCTCCCAGTTTATTTACTGGGCATGACATGCTGCATTATGGAATACCCCTTTGGCTAGTTCGGGTCAGGTGTCCTGTCTGCTTCCTCCCAGCTTCTTGTGCCCCTCCTCACTGGCAGAGCATAAGACTGAAAAGTCCTTGATCGGAGTAAACATTACCTGGCAACAACTAGAACATTTGGGTGTTATCAGCATTATTCTCAGACTGAAGTCAAAAATATAGCACTGCACCAGCTACTAAGAAAAAATATAAGTGTTACAGTAGAACCCAGAGCAACAATAAATTCTGAATAATTCTAAAAATCCCAAGTGTATTTTTTGCAAGTGTTTCAAGCTTGAAGAATTACTCCTTTTTTGGAAATTTCTAAATTACCTGAATAATAGGTTTATGAAATGTTGCACTGCCAAATATTGAAAAGAATGGATGCATCAGGTGTGATTCAATGCAAGTACATGTGGAGTTATTAACTGAAAATACAGCAATGGGGCAAAAAAAACCAAAAGTAAGTATTCCAAAATTGGAAAACATGCAAATCTGAAACACAGCCTATATGGGAACTAATTTTGCCTCTTGCATGACACATTGTGAAATCATCCAAGAATTCATAAACTGACTATCTTTCAGCAAATCAATGATATCAAATCTGCCCTGACCCAAGACCTAGGGACAGGCTGTCATGGCCAAGTCTACCAGGATGCAAAAAAAGACACAGAAACAAAAGAAGCATAAAGAAGGAGTTTTTCCTAATCTAGAAAATTTGCTCAGGGAGGAGGGGTAGCACCTTGCAGAAAGCAATCTGCAACATATTGAAGACATACCTGTGATTTATCATACCTATTTCAAAGGTCTTTTTAGATCTCAATCAGATGTAAGTATCCATGGGAAGCAGATATTTTGCCTCCGCAACAGGAAGGACTAATGAAGCTGCCATGACACCTTCCAAGAAGCAGATGCTGCTCTGCAGCAGCTCCATACGAAGAGACTCTTTAGAGTTTTGGAAGTGTTTGGGGCATGAGTGGCTGGAAGGATTGCCCTTCACTGTGGCTAGATTTTCTTGTGGGAAAATTAGAGAACATAGTTCACATAAAACTAGATTGAAGAGTCTCTCTTGGAGTTTAAATCAGCTCCTGCGCCTCTGTGAGCACTCAGCCTCCAGTGTTTATAACCCATTTGCCCCTTCCAGAAGCAAAGACAATTTTAGGGATTTTGAGTGACAAAAGCCTGCACGGGGATGCCTATCTTCTTTCATTTCTCCATTTCTTCTTCCAGATCTGCTAACGTTTTCCCCCATCTAATACAATATGGGGAGAAAAAAAAAAAAAAGAAAGGTTAATATGTCCTTTGGACAATTTTTCTGGTTTTCCCATATACTATCCAATAATCTTTGCATTACTGAATGGAGAAAAATCAGCAACAGACTATGCAAGCTTCATATCCTCCTTTTTTCATTTGTATCTACAGACACTTGTCAGGTTAGGAAAGGAGTTTGGGCTTTAGCAGCTTTCTCATCAAGGATGCTATGCTGTTGCCAGAGCTCATGACATTGGAGCTGAACACAGCCCCAGGGACACCAAAATGTCAGCTTCTTGGTGTAAAGGGTTTGGGCTAGGCCAGAACATTCTGGGCTCCAAAATCCTGGATCTGGAAAGAGCATCCTGAGCTGGGCCTGATCATAGAGTGGAGTGGCCACCCAGAGGGTAACACACAGTGGCCAGTCAGAGGGTGGTGATGTTCAAATCCAGCTAATCCTGTTAGTAGCACGATAACAAATGGTGTAGTCTATATAAACAGTGAAACCAACAGAAGGGGGCTCCAATAGTAAAGAGATCTCCACCAGTAAAGAAGTTTTTGGCATGAAACTCTGCTGGAGTCCGTGTCTTTAATCTTCACATCAGCTTTCTGCCATTTCTGTGTTCTGCTCTCACACAGTCACCTCATTTGAGCTATTAGAGCCTGAGTGTATCAGTGAAGAATTAGTTTGGAAAGAGACTCAGGGCATGCAGGACAAGGCAGAAGACACTTTGAAGCAACTTTGTTGCTTTATTTAATTGTGCACAGGCATTCAAGAACTGGCAGAGTACCGTGATTTTCAGAGAAGTCCCTTCAGCATTTATCACCCTTTGATTAAATTCTCTTTATTTTCAATTTGAAACAAATGCGTTGGGTTTTCCACTCATCCTCCCTCCACTCTCCCTTCTCTTCCCCACTCCTTAGAATTTAGTTCTCAGCCACTGAGAGGGCCGCCAATCTCAAAACCTGCCTTCTGTTGTCCGATACATAGCATATCTGGTCAGGCTGCCTGCTGGAAAGAGGATCTTGTTGGACTAGACAGGAAAGAGCCTTTGAACCTCTTTGCGCTGTACTGAACTTTAGGCTGGGCAGGGTGGAATGGCCCAAGTGTAACTTAACAGTAGCCTCAGAGTTGCTCTTAACCTCAGGCAGCTGCAGAATATCCCCACACACTGGGATTTTCATAAATAAATAAATAAAACGCTAAATGCTTTACACACCGAAATTAACTAATGGTCTCAGGACTCAACAGGTAATTAATTCTGGCATTGATTTCTATGTAGTGACAGTACGGCATTACAGATTTCTCTTTAACATTTCTTAGTAAATACTTGCACTATTTTCTCCTGAGATCTGATTTCACAAGCTGAAACTGGCTCACTTGTTTCCCACAAGATAAGGTAGGCAAGCCAGGCTGTCAGTAGGAAATGCTCTGAGAACTCAGTTTTGCTCTCCTGTATGCAAAGGAACTGCAACAATCTTTTCATTATGCCTTTCATAACACTTTAGCCACACCACTGAAGATTAAAAGGGTTGCACTGGTGTCACTGATGGGATAATCTGAAAACAACCATATAGAGATATGACGGAGGCATAATAAAGCCTGCAGAGGCTCTATTACCAGCAATGAAACATGAAACTGAAAGAACCCAGGTTGACTGTCAAGAGCCTGGAGAGAACATGCTGAGCCAAAAAAAAAAAAAAAAAAAAGAAAGAAGAAAACCATATTTGCACTTTAAAGCTAAGTAAGTTTGAACTGGAAATCACTGAGGTTCATCCAACACAGAACACTCTTGAGTCCCCTTTCTCTCTACCTCCTACAGGTGAGTGTTGCACTTCCAGCTTTCTGAAGACTAAATTTCTAAACAAGACTACAGAGTTCATTTGAAACCAGAGTCTACATATGGGGAGATGTTGTGCGTATTCAATACAGTGTGATGTTCAGTCGTTATCACTGGAGGATTTCATTTCATAGGTCAGAATGGCAAGCTTCCATGTTTTATGTACGTGTAGATTACAAGTTGCCATTATTTGGTTTTCATGCAACAATTAAAAATATCATAGAATATATTTGAGCAATCAACATTTTCAGCTAATATGTATGGCTCATGTATCCTGGGCAAAGTCAAATTTTGAATCACTGAATATTAACTGATTTTCCGTAAAACTTCATTGCTTAATGTCCAATTCTGTATAGCAGGACCAGTTTCAAACCATCAGTTGAAACCACTTTGCTACTTCTTCATCTTTCATTCCTTCCCCCCCACCCCCCATTAAATAAAGCGTCATATCTTTAATGCTTATTATGGAAAAATGTAACTTATTCAGATATAAAAATATTTTGAGCCCTCCTGCTATATGTTTAATGGTATAATGGATAATCCAAATTCAGGCATTATATGTGATGCCATAAAACACAAAAATACAAATTTTATTGTGAGAAACATGTATTTTTCAGATGCAGCTGAATTAATATCTGTTTTGGCAGTGTATGGTATTGAGTTTGATTTTCATACAATTACTAATAACTGCAATATCTGAATATTTAAACTACTGACATTTTCTCTGTGCAACAGAATATGTAAGAACACACTTGCCTTTCTTTATTAATTTAGGTAGATACTGACAGATTCAGCAAGTATAACAACACTATGTACGGCAGCAGTACAGCTCTAAATGGGATCTTAATGGACCTGGACGGAGGTACCAATTTAAGGTAAATGCAGTGTGACTGCTACTTTGCAGTAAGGCTGGAACCTCCTCTTATATTACTGTAATGCCAGAGGGAGTTTGTTCTTGTTATTTATGCAAAAATGATTGCAATACTGGCAATAAGGAGCATTCACTTGCATGAAAATGAACAGCAATTTTACCCAGGCAGCCTGCTGACACAGTAGGTCTAAATGGGTTACACTTTTATGTTACATGTATACTGACATGGGTTCTTGAGGACATGCTCTCCTTCCTAAACCAAATGGCCGGAGGAAATACCATTCCTTTTTCAAGGACAAGGCCAAAAACAAAGCAAGGGGATTCACTCCATCAATGCATGTCAGTATCACAGCTAGCTTTTTAATAGCCTTCCACTAAACAGAACCTGAAAAACTGAACTGCCACAGTGGTTCCGTGTGCACTGCTACAGAAAAGCTACCAGCAGTCTCAGAAAGTCTATGTCATCAGGCCCTCCAGCAAATAACACCGGGCTGACGTCTTTGTGAACCTTGACTGCGCTTGAACACAAGACTGATACCAACCGACCCAGTGTGCTGAGCACCAAAATCTATGTGGGCAAGCCCCAAAACGGGCTTTCAGAGCTTGTGAAACTTTTATTCCACAGCTTCTGTAGTGGCAAAGAGATTTTGAGAGGTCTGGAATTAAATACTGTGAAATATTTTGACAGATCTCACTGCAATCTTTTTCAGTTACCTTTCTGTCTTAGATCTTGCCTGAATTCTTGCATCTTTCCGTCTTGTACCATCTCCTCCTCAGGTTTCCCAGGTGTAAAACAAAAGGCATTGTCAGTTGATGGTGCTGTTACTGCCTTAAAAGGGGCTGTACATTAGCTCTATGTGCATGCCAAGTATGAATGGGTTAGTAAGCAAAAACTCTACTCTTCTGAAGAGAGAAAATCAGAAACCACTCGGGCTAGAAATTTCATTTAGATGGACGTCAACCAAATCTAAAAGAATATTTAGCAAGTTTTTGAGTGAAGTCCAGAAAATTTGGCTTTGGAACATCATTCCAAATGCGTTTGTGGGGTTAAGTGCAGGTGCTCAATATTGTCTAGAATTCTTAACACTTCACATGTTCCCAACCCAATAACTTCTGAGAGGTGGCTGACACATTGGTTCATCCCAGGGAGAATCTGTCCCTTCTGCCACGGTCACACAAAGCCCCCTGGTTTGCTTTTCCTTTCCAGCCTTAGCCAGGGAGTGGCCAACAAACCTAATGATCATAGGCACTCTTGTTCCTTTTCCATCCTCTGTGGGGACAAGCTCAGAGGAATGTTCCTCTCTTCAGATAAACAGAAGTCAGATGTTTCTGTCCTACTGCTTCCAACTTCCATGCCTGGGAGATGTTAACTGGCACAGAAGAAGCAATGTCCCTCTGGCAGCCAGTTTGACTGGTTGCGTGCCTTTGAACCTGTTTGCCACCAAGCAATCTGCCTTACCTCACACTACGTCTTCTGCTTGATTTTTAAAACACTGTGTCTGTGTTAGTTTTAAAAGCATACCCATATTTGCTATAAAAGCAAGGACCTGACATCAAATAAATTAGTCTGTGGCTACAGAGTTAGTAAATGATGATATTGCTGGAGTATGACTCTAGCAGTCTTTGAATTTCAGCAGCAGAATTGCAGAATAACCTGATATCTGATTCCATGATATCCAGTATCTGAATAGTTAACAGATACACATCTGGTAAAAATTGTATCTCTATTAATTAGTGAAATCTCCACCAGCTCAAGTTGTGTCTCTGACATATTCACACTCACTGTAGTTTAGGTGGTTGAGCTTTTAGTACAGAAGACAAGTAATAAGGATTTAAATTATATGGTTTTCAAACTGGCAAAAGACTTAACTTAGTTATTCAACAAGCTTTAACTTTGAACAGTATTTCAGTATTTAATTTTATTACTACAGCAATCAACACTTCATACTACAACTAAAATAAGGTTATGGACAACAAGTTTGAATTTCTTCACGCTTTCTTTTCATTTTTTCAATAAATTGACAGAACTTTATAAATTGATACAGTTCATACTTCTTTGACTAATCTTTAAGACTGGGAGAAGGGAGGGTCCCTATTTATCATGTAAATGTGGGGGGAAGAAAAGCTTTCAGAATTTAGGAACTCTTCAGAGATCCTGACCTGACTTGCACAGCTGCTAAAATGAGGCCTTTATAGACTAGGAATATTATGATCACAAGATGAACTTGTGAGAAGATAAACAGAGTTCAAGCATGTATAGGAAAAAGAATGAATCATGGATTTCTTTCAGAATGGAATTCATTGGCCTGATGTATTAAATTGGTAATATACAAGGAGATAATGGATGAAAACTACAGTAATCATTGAAAAACCTCACTGAAGTAAAAACAGTTTAATATTGGAGCAGCACATTTCTAATTTGATATTACTTTCTTAATATCCTTGACTAAATATTACAGACTAATCTAGACATCCTCAAAAATTTGTTTATAATATGAACAACAGACTATGTATATATGGAGAAACTGAATTCGTTCAAGAGATTTTTTATTAAAAGCACAATTGTTAATCTAGACTTTCCCATGGCTGTAAAGCAGATGTTTTAAATAAGGTATCATGAAGCATACATTTCCAAGTTAATCAGCAGCTAAGGCATTGCCAGACACTGTATTGTATGAAATGAAGGAGCCCCATGGTCCATCCTGTCTTTATGATGAGTGTATGTATGTACATAAATATATTCAGAGACAGAGGAGCTAAGACCCAACAGCCCTGAGTAGCATTCATACAACGTTTAACCATAATTCTCCTCTAAATGGAATGCCTTTTTATTTAACTGAGCTAGCACCTGTGTGAATTCATACTCCTAGTTCATCTCCCTAGTAAGAAAAATAGGTGATTATTTATTTTAAGTTCTGCTAGCACTGCAAAGCCAATAGAATCCTAGAAAAGTGGGCTGGTTTCAATTTTGTCTTACCTGCACTAACATAAACTAAGATCTCACTGCAAAGTCTTCATCACTGATGAGGCAAAAACCTGAAAAGGTAGAGCTGTGGCTTTCAGACAACAGACAAAGCTTCTGAAAATGCTAACATCTTCCCTTTTCTTTTGTTTCTGAAAATTAAAGATATTCAATACAAAGTTACTCAGTATGAGCAACACATAGGCAAGCACTCACCAAACTGAAGCTGACTTCAGCCTCATATTGCTCTTTAGGCTCTACTTGATTAACCTCACAAGCCAGCACAGAGATTAGTGTTTTGACACCAGAGTGCAACTAAGCAGGACACCATGCCATGGGTTTTTGAATGTTTTCTGTGAATATTTATTGACTCACATCACCAACATCTTTCAGTGCACAAAAACTTCCTTGCCCCCTCAGAGGCAACAGGGTTTGGTGTACATATAGTGTCTGCTGCTTTTCCCTAGGAAACACAAAAGAAGGAACCACAGCTGAGCCAGATGACTTCCTCTCAAGCTCACCAAGCAAGTTAATTCTCTCAGTGAGTTAATACTACACCAAACTGTGTGGTGTGGTCAATACACTGGAGGGAAGGGATGATGTCCAGAAGGACCCTGACACACTTGAGAGGTTGGCCAGTGCCAGCCTCGTGAAGTGCATGGTCCTACACACAGGTCAGGGCAACCCCAGGCACAGCTAAAGGTTGGATGGAGAAGAGTTTCAGAGCAGCCCTGAGGAGAAGGACTTTGGGGTATTCGTCAATGAGAAACTGAACCCTGGGGAGCATCAAAAGGAGCTTGACCAGCAGGTTGAAGGAGGTGATCCTGCCCCTCTACTCTGTCGTTGTGAGACCCCACTTGGAGCACTGTATACAGTCCTGGTGTCCACAGAATAAGGACATGGAGATGTTGGAGCAAGTACAGAGGAGGGCCACAAGGATGATAACGAGTGCTTGAGCACCTTCTGTACAAAGACACTATGAGAAAATTAGGGCTGCTCAGTCTGGAGAAGAGAAGCTGCATGGGTACGTCTTAGCAGCCTTTCAGAATGGAGTAAGTGACAAGCGGTCAGCCCTGTTGGACCTTGAACTGGACCTACTACTGGCTGATCTCCAGAGAGAGAACATGAAGTACGGCCAGAATATGTAGAGGGTGATTGAAGAGGGGAGCTAAACTGAGGAACTAGGCCAGATAAAGAGGGCAGCAAAAGTAACAATTTCTGTAGCAAAAGTAACAGTTTCTTAGAATTACAACCAATTAGAAAAAGACATTAGACGCGTGAACAGTAAGCACTAACCAATCTAATAATGCCACAACCAAGCACTAACCAGCGGTGTAACGTTTTGTAACGCGTGATCAGAGCCAAAACTGTATAGAAGACTAATTGCGCACTTAATAAATTGTCTTCTGCTGAGCTTATCACTGGAGTCCGTGCCCCACATCTCCACATGAGGTTGGTGAGGCACTGGAACAAGTTTCTCAAAGAAGTGGTAAATGCTCCATCTCTGGCAAGGTTCAAAGCAAAGTTAGACAGAGCCTTGGGCGACATGGTGTAGGTTGAGGTGTGAGGCATCCCTGCCTATGGCACGGGAGTTGGAACTAGGTGATCTTAAGGTCCTTTGCAACCCTAACCATTCCATGATTCTATGATTCTAATACTATGTAAGCCATGTGAAAAAAATGTCTGTGCTGCCACCTGCTCTCATGATTTTGGGTGTTTCATCTCAAGTCTAACAATAACCAGATGAGCTCTCAGAGCTTGAGGATCAGCTGAATAAAATGTAACAACACTCCTTTACTTGTTAATTTATCTTAGTTGTGATATCTGCTAAGGCTAGTAAATATGGCACTGGATTTATGCAAGAGATTAAACAGATATTTTCAGCCTGGAAGAAAATGAGCGATTTTCAAGTTGGTTACAAGCTGATGAACTCTGAGGAGGGTGAAAGCAAATGGTATGTATTACACATTAAATCAACTGCAACAACATCAGCTGTTAGACAACTCGTATAAACATTCAGAAAAGGCCTATTGGCATCATTGTTCATGTACAACACACCTGAAGTGATTCAGGGCTGCTAAGAATCACCAGTTGAACAAAAGCAGCAGCAACATCAGCCCTATTAGCATGCTGCACTGCAAAAGCAGAAAGAACTTCTAACAGTGATGGAAAACCTGGACTTATAAAAATGGCACCTTCAAAATCTTTGATGCACTCTGCAGCTAGACCATAACGTGGCGTATTTGAAAACCTGAAATTCACAGTTTTAAAGTTTCCCTGAATGGAATCATTAGATATCACCTTGTATGCCTGCTGCACTGTTTTACACATGTGTTACTTTCAAACCACTGTGAGAGTCAAAGAGAGTTTGACAGAGAAAAAAATGTAGACAAAGCAAGAAAGAATGTTCAATGTAAACCATTTGCATGATTGCGTTTTAAAGGAAATTAGCAGAAAAAAAAATAGGTTCTAAAAATGCAATTCTGCTAATGAGAATTGGAACCATAATGGAAAAAATCATATGTAATTAACTAAAGTATATGTATTTCTGGTACATTTATTTAATTCTCCACATAGCAACATCTGAAAGCAACTTAAAGATGATGACCTTGAAATTCCCAAAATAATGATTTCTTTCTTCTCCATTGTTTCAGTCAGTGTCATTACAATTAATTCACATGGTATCATTTTCCTGTAATTCTTGTCAGTTGTAGTTTTAATTCTTGTCACAAAAAGAAGCATTTGAAACCTTTTAGGAATAAATTTTAACATTCCATGATTGACATTCCTTGATAATTCCATCTCCAAATACATCTACAGGAACAGTGTCATGCATAAATATGGATAGGTTCAGTAAGCCAACCAAATGAAATATGGAATATCAACAAGATGGAACTTCTTCATCCTAGCTGAATGACATATTACTAGTGAACATACTGATTCTTATAAATCATGCTGTGACACGCATAATAAAGATGGGAAACAGCAGAAAACTAAAAAACCATCAATGTGCTTTTAAATCATGTTAGTCATTCTTAGATACCTACAAGTGCAATTAGACCATGATATGTATGTACTTCTCACTAACTGGGTAAGAGATTATCTCCACACACTATGTATTTTAACAGTGGAATGATGTGCTCCAGAGAACTTTGCATCCCAAATGACACAGGCTCTGAAATCCATGAATTCTAGAAATAATGGTGATCTCTGCATATTGCTATTTATACCCCAGATATTAGGTTTGAGCCTCACAATGATCAGTTACTCTGTAGCACTAAGAAAACCTTGAAGAACATTTCTCCATGACTTACAGATGATCTGCCAACATCTCAGCCATGGCGCCAGGTAGTTATTACAGAGCCAGGTCTTGTAGTCCTGCAACTTTTGAGAAGCTTTGCGTCTGAAAGTGACAGATATCAGCATCATAATTTTCTTGTTATGCTTGTCAATGTATGTGAGAAACAGATCCTTGAGAAAAATTGATATTGGTAAGTTGTCCACACTATACACTGCAGAGATCATAGACACTGTGTTTCCACTGTGGTATATACCTAACTGGTACCACACAGAGCAGAAAGAAGACGTGTGATGTATCAAGGTCTAATTCTCCTCAAGTACAGAATAGACTGCAATGAAGTATCACAAGCAAGTTCCCATCCCTTTTCCTTCCAACACACACTAATTAGATATGAAACACAAAGCAAACACAAACACAAGAACACTGGGAAATGCAAAACATTGGCAGACTGTGCTACAAATTTGCATCTGCTCTAAATTTAACTGCCTGAGAACAAACTCTCTGAAGAGGACTTTGGCTTAACTTTCCATACAGCGCAGTGAATGCACAGAAAAATGGGCAGCAAGTCAGCATTTAGTTTTCTTCCCTTTGTTTAACATATGGTCTCAGGCTTCCTTTACTAAGAACTGTTCTGCTCTGAATTACAGATTTTAAATGTCACAGTGATTCATGTCCATTTATGCATTTAAACAATCAAGGAGTTTCATATTGACAGCTGGGAAAAAAAAGCCCTTACAAGTGTCCCTTGTTTTTTTAGCTCATGATTTTTAAAATAGGATTCTTCACTGAGAACTGAGTTGCTTCAAGATATTTTCTCCCATTTTAGTAGACTAGAAAGACTTTTTAACCTTGCTTATTTTTTGCTTCATTTGTAAGTGTGGTATAAGTAATCCATGCAACTGCATAATACTTGCCAACATGCACATGGGTCCTAAACCAGACACTGTTCTGCTTTACCAAAATTTCATACTCATTTTATAGTTTTCCCACCATCCCACTTTAGAGTAGTGCAAAATTAAATGACATAGAGCATATAGGAATTCAATCCAACAAGAAGGCATAATTTGTGTCACAAACTTGATTGAATAGATATTTGTGGATGCCTTCAATATTTTTATTTTTCTACTTAAAATTCTCTTGGGTTTTTGCCCAATTGGAGACACAGCTTCTGTGCTATCAATGGGTTGAGAAGCATTTGCAGCATCTCTGCTGCATTATGAAATATTATTTTATATATATGCAGGTCCATCCATCCAGTCATCTATACAACTAATGTAACAAGTTTGTGTCATTTTGCATTCTATCAGAGGTTCATGAGTTATTCAAAATTATTGTACAAAATATTTTCTACTTTTGCTCCTACTAGACTGATAACTGCAGAAGGCAAAGACAACAATATTTTTTTTCTAACAAAAATTCCATACATTGTTTGATTACTATTTAGAAAAAAATAGAATTGCCAATACATGAGATATCTATGTTTGTTTATTTTTCTTCTTAGCAAGGATAGAACAGAGAAGCATAGGCTGGGATGTTTACCTTTCTTTTCCATTCCTACATATGATATTTGTAGCCTAAAAAACAGTGTAGTGTTTTAAAAATACAGCAGGGTAGCACTGGTAAGTAGTATTGCATCTGAATGTCATCCACTTTCCAGAAGGGCCATCTACATGACTGAATCTGAGAAGTTTCTTCTTCTCTAGTTTGAGAAGACTACAGGGTATTTCCAACACTATTGGTTTTAAAATTTGTTTTTTTCCCCTTCTTTTGTTTATAAAAACATGTGGATTTATAACATAAAGCTTTTCAGAATGTGATGTGTTTATAATCAACAAGATGGTCTTCAGACATTTGGGCTGAATTTCAGCTGTGTCTCAGTCGTTGATTAACACAAACATAATTCTACCTTCACCTAAAGTCTGTCAAGACCAGACAATATGAAATTTTTTTAAAAGCTAAGCTAGTTTAACCACTTTGGAAAATGAAGAAAGAAGAAGAAAGAAAACTCTAGCAAGAAAATAATGGGATTATTATGTAACTTTAAATTATGACATCTTCACAGAAAAAAAAATCTCTTGTGTGTATGTATATGTTTCATAGAAAAAAATTGCACATCTGTGTACCCACGTGTACATTTCTTTTTATGGTAGAGCAGTTGAATATTTTTCATTTGAGAAAGCTATTTCAGCAAAAAACTGTTTTCATATTCAGTTAGGTTTCGTTGAATTTTTAATGAAAAAATACAAAGTAGCAAAAGAAGCAGTTCTGGTAACAGAGAAATTAATGAAATCTATTTTTTTATGCGTTTAGTCTGTTTGTTGTTTATGTCAACTGAAGCACTTCTGGCTAACGTCTTTCCAACTGTTCAAAAATAAAAAGGTATCTTTCTCAGAAGCTGTGGTGATGTTTGTTTAATCCATAAAAAGGCATGAGCTGCAACTTCTCTTTTATAAAGCTACTGCTTTTCTGAGTGGGAATGATGGCTCTCCTCTATTCATCAGTCATTGTATTCTTTACCAAATCTGCCTGAAAGTAGCTAACACCTTCCAAAGCCATCAGCTGACAGAGCAGAAAAGAACAGCTGGTGGAACAACAAGAGGTCACACATAAACAGACAGACCCCTCCACATCCTTTGTCCTCCCTTCCTTTCCTCCATCTCCTCTGCCATTTCCCATGGCATTGCATAGGCTTAGTTTCCCTAGGAAACCATGCTAAAATTTGTCCTCCCCTTGTGCCTAGTTTTATGGCTGAAAGTATTGATATAAGGCAGCTGGGTGGTGATATTTTCTGTTTCACAGAAGACAGGTAAACATCACAAGCACCTTTCTTATCCCCTAGCAGCAACTCCAGAGTGAGAAGTTCATGTAATGGTGAGAGACGTCACTACTATGTTGAAGGAAAAATAAAGCTTTTGAGCTACAATCCAAGGAGGAACATTTTCCTCCTTCTAAAAATTACAACTATGTCTGTGCTACAATCTAAACACTGCCAGGGCAGAGATCTTCACCTCTTTGGTTACACTGGGCAATGTCCATGGCCTTATTTTGCCCCTAACAATTACTGCTTTCCCAAACAGTTCCTGATCACAGGTGAGGCATTAGCGCAGTCCTGGACCTGTTCACAAAAGGGAGCCTCCATTCAGCCATCTGTTCAAGAGGTTACAGGGTTCAGTTCCATGAACATGTGTGGTATCATGCCTACTTTTGGCTTCTAGGTGCAAAATAGCCTGAACTATTTTTTTTTTAGAAATACTGCTACAGACTACACATTCAGCTCCTAAGGCTGCAAAGTTGCCATAACTAGCGCATTGTTAGAAAGGCCTCCTCTACTACAGGTCAAGTAAAGCAATTTGTGCTTTACTGGCTTTGTTTTCAGAAGGCTATTTTAAATAATAGGTGTGCTTCTGAGATTTCAAGCTGTTCTCTGATACAGAGGAAAAAAAAAACAGACAACAACTTGTGTCAATAAGGCATATGTAACAAAACTGATTGGTTTGAAACTTGTATCTTACATAGCATCAGAAATTTTCAGCCAAAATGTTAAGTGGTAGTTTCCCTTCCTCGAGGTTCTTTGTATTTATCATGTTGTAATTGGCACATTTCATGGCTTTTAGTAGCTGAATGTAAGATTTGTAATTTTGGAGGTAGCAGTGTCCTGGGTTCAGCAGTAGCAGTCATTTTTCCTTTCTTAGTGGCTGGTATAGTGCTGTGTTTTTAACTTTAGTCTAGGAACAGTGCTGATAGCACACTGATGCTTTTAGTTCTTGCTAAGTGATGTTTACTCCAACCAAGGACTTCTCAGTCTCATGCTCTGCCAGTGGGGATGGGCACAAGAAGCTGGGAGGAAGCAGAGACAGGACACCTGACCCAAACTAGCCAAAGGGGTATTCCATACCACAGCACATAATGCTCAGTATATAAACTGGGGGCAGTTACCTGGAAGGCCCAGATCCCTGCTTGAGTAGGCTGGGTATCAGTTGGCAAGTGGTGAGCAACTGTATTATCTTCCCTTGTTATTTCCCTTACCATTATTTTTACTGGTGGTAGCAGTAGTAGTTTTGTGTTACACCTTAGTTACTGGACTATTCTTATCACAGCCCATGAGAGTTACATTCTTTCGATTCTCCTCCCAGTCCAGAGAGGGGAGGAAGAAGGGGCAAGTGTGCGAGCAGCTGTGTGGTTCTGAGTTACCAGCTGGGCTTAAACCACAACACACAGTTATATCAGCTCCCCCTGGACAATTATGCAATTTGTTTCAGCTGAGTTGGCATCTATTTAAGGTAGGCTTGCAGATTAATTGGAGTGTCTAAATTTCAAAAAGAAACTCACAATACCTGCTCATACTCTAAAATGTAGCTGGTGAGAATTACTTCACACAGATTCTGAGATGACATACTGTGTATATTATTAATCAATTCCTGACCATCCCAATCCTGGATAAAGAAGGGGATTGAAAAAAACCCACTGGCAGAGCAAGCAACTAGTACATATTTCTTCTCACCAAAGAGGACTGAGCCAAAAGTCCAGTTCTGCAAAGGAAGAGTTTGTTGCTAACACTTAGACCAGACTTTGGTAGCTGATTCCGGCCTAAGAGATTTTACATAGACCAGATCATGAAACTAATGATCATCACAGAGGAATTAATAGATTAACAGATGTGGAACTTAATTTTGTTTGTGGCTCTTTGGGGGGTTTGCTGTTTGACTTCTGGGTGGGTTTTTTTGTTTTGTTTTGTTGGGGGCAGGGGGAAAAGGGAGGTTCCATGTGTTTGAGAGCTCAGAGATGTCAATATAGGAGGAAATGAACATGAGTGCTTTTGAAACCCTGCTAGCACAGTCATTATCAATGAGACCTGGTATAAATGGAGGCCTCAGATACAGAGGCAAAGAGCCCTGCAGAGTGATAATACAGGAAATACAGCGATTAAAATTAGTTCCCTGAATTTCCATTTTTGGATGCAAAATACAGCAGTTTAATATGAGTGGACATCACCAATAGAATTTTCCCTATTATTTCTGAAAACAGGGGAAAGGGATGGGAAGCAATCAGATACATGCATCCTGATCTGTTTCCTGCACTTCAAATATGCACAGTTAATGAGTTGTGTGTATGTCTATGATCAAGCTTAAACAATGCTCCCTGTGGGACATTATACAATATTTCTCCTTACCAATATTATTAGGATTATATAGCTATTTAAATCAAATTTTAAACAAGTTTTATATGTGAGCACTCCAGGGAGATTTCAAGAAGATCTCTGCTCACAGTTAACTCAGATAAGCCAAATTAAGGGAAAGCTTAAAATGCCCTTCTCTCCCTCTCACATTAGAAACCAAACCCATATTGTCCAACACAAACTCCTGGATTTAAGCACCTATTTTCTAAACATGGTGGTCAGTAATTGAAAAGACTAAGTTCTAAAAGGAAGCTGTACATTCCTGTGAACTTAATAACTTCTTGACTCACAAAGATTGTGACTCCTCCAGATGTCAAAAATGAGACCATTCAAGAGTATATATACAGCTTTCTGCTATCAAGAATCAATTCTTGATAGCAGTGGAGACCGTATCTAAGAAAACTTGTTATTTTTTTTCCAGAGTGCTTTCAACTACAGTAATCACAATCATCAATATCTGTGAAATAACGTATTGAAATATAACATAGCTTTAATGAAAATTCTAATACAGATGTAGATAAATCAGATGTTAAGCACGCTCTATATGTCTGAAAGGCTTTAGAAAGAAGCAATGCAAGCTTCATATACCCCATAGACAAGTTCAGATATATAGCCTTTCACTGCACACACTAAGTTAAAGGTGTTTTGAATTGACAACGGAAGAGGGCTCTCTCCTCCTCCTCCTCTCTCCATAATGCAGTATAAAAGTCATGAGCAAAACAAAAAATAATAATAAATTCATTTTTGTGACTGATGCTCTGCTTGGATCTCTGTTAAAATCAGTTCTCTCTTTAATTTTTGTCTTTTTCTCTCTTGTTCTGTATTCAAGTACAATTGGGGCCTACAAGGATGCCAGAGGGACTCTTCGTCAGGGACTGTAGCTATAGGACAAGGAGTAATGGGTTCCTATCCTAGTGATAGGAAAATGAGTAATGAGGAAGTTCAGGCTAGATATAAGGAAGAAGTTCTTCACTTTGAGCATGGCAAGACACTGGAACAGGTTGCCCAAAGAAGCGTTAAATGCTCCATCTCTGGCAGTGTTCAAGGTCAGGCTGCACAGAGCCTTTGGCAACATGGCCTACTGTGAGGTGTCCCTGCCCGTGGCAGGGGGTTGGAACAAGTTGATATTAAGGTCCTTTCCAACCACAACCACTCTATAATTTTTTTATGCTAAATAGCTTGCTGAAGTGTGCAGAAAGGACAAATTAGTTTCAATGTCATTCAATAAAAAACCTGTTATTATGCATAAAGCAAACAATATGAACCCTCCTGTAGTTCTTTTAATACACTGTTCTTTGATGTAAGGGGTTTTTTAATTGTACTTTAAGATTAAATCCTACCTATCTGTTCAAAACAGTAGTGCTATTCAGTGCCATGAAAAAAACTGAGAAGGATTTGTCCTGGAGATGTCTTATGAGGGATTCCTGTTGTTATCTAATACTTTCACTACAACAACTCTAATGGCAATATGCAACAGATAAAAAATGGCACTTATTGAACTCCAATCGATAATGCCTGAATCTGTTAGAATGAGACAGAGAGTCTGGTCTGTTTTCCATTAGTGATACTGTGATAATTCCCATGATTATAAGGAATTAATATTCCTAAGGCCATAAAATTGTATCCTCAGAGTTTTATTTCTTGCCCACTCTAATTTTGTTATTTTAGTCTAACATGTTTATGTTCCAAGTGTAATAGTGCTTTTGAATTCATGCCCAGCTTGTATTATAAAAATTCATTTTACAGCAGGGCTTTCTTTAAATACCTAGTATCTTCTGAAAGGACAAATACAGCTTTGGCATTTTACTTCCCTAATCACGTTACTAAAATATATAATAAAACTTGAAAGACATCAGAGATTAATGTTATCGGTCTAAAAGAAAATGATTTTACAGATATAATAATGTCCTTACTACCTACTACATTAATTGAAAAGTCAAGATAATGATGGAGAATAATGACAGCTCTCCACAAATCTATTTGGATAGATAAGAACTCTCCAAGGAAAAAAATTAATCTATCACTAAGAAAGGACACAGAACAAATTATTTGCAGTTTTGACAACAGTTGTACCATGATCATTTTTGAAGGAAGTGCTTTACCAGCTTCTTAACTGTTGATACTGAAGACTGCTCAACTCATATGCATGGATGGATAAATGTAACAACAGAGCATTCACATTCTTAGCCTCAGGTCACTCAGTAGTACCTCAGTGGCAATTTTTCTTTTTTTTACTATCAGACCTCAATGGAAATTGAAATTTTCAATAGTAAGATATGAAATTTTTGATAATCAAAATTAATCAAAATTAATCATTAACAGACTTTAATTTAGTATGATTTTAATAGCTAATGTATATAACTAAATAGAAACAACAGGCTGGTTACACAGTTTTTTAAACAAACAGTTTTCACAGTAGGTCAGATACTGATTTGAGAGATTGTCCTGGGTTCAGCAGTAGCAGTAATTTTTTTCCTTCTTAGTACCTGGTGCAGTGCTGGGGTTTTGACTTTCAGCCTGGGAACAGTGCTGAAAACACCGATGTTTTTAGTTGCTGCTCAGTAATGTTTACTCTGACCAAGGACTCTGCCACGGAGGAGGGGAAGCCAGGAGGAAGCAGAGACAGGACACCTGACCCAAACTAACCAAAGACGTATTCCATACCACAGCATGTCATGCCCACTATATAAACTGGGGGCAGTCACTCGAAAGTGTTAGATCGCTGCTTAGTCGGGCTGGGTATCATTTGGCTGGTGGTGAGCAGTTGTATTCTCTTCCCTTGTTATTTTTCTCCTTATTATTATTGGTGGTAACAGTAGTGGGTTTGTGTTATACCTTAGTTACTGAACTGTTCTTATCTCAGCCAGTGGGAGTTATATTCTTACACTTCTCCTCCCCACCCCTCCAGGAACAGGAGGGGTATGAAAAGGAGGGAGGGAGTGAACAGCTGCGTGGCTCTGAGTTACGACAGGGCTTAAACCGCAACAGAGATATAGACATGTTCCATACAGACATATTGGCATGTTATTCTAGTTATTCCTTGAGAGTCAAATCATTTTAGTTGTACATTTAAATGTATTTTATATATTCATAACATATAAAATATAGGGCCACATATTACAGTACTGAAGAATTTTAGCCTCGAACACTTCGTTTGAAATAAGCAAGCTCCTTTATATATTGTACTGAAGTTGATAATGTGGCAAAGTCTCATCAACACAAAAGCAAATTGGTGCAGGCCTCCCTGCCATATTCCTTCAGCTATATTTTGTAACCTTGCTATCAACTCTGTATTATATTAAAATTAAAATTCAAGATGAAGATGAACCAGTCCATTAGAGAATTAGCTTTTCTCCTAAAATCTGAACCTCCTTGCTGACACTATTATTTAGCTGGCCTTTCTGGATGGAAATAGTAATATGCTTTAACCTCAACCCCACCTCATGTAATAAATATCGCTCTTCTCCCTCTCACCTCTAAGCTCATTGTTTATAGCAACTGCCTGAGGTCCCTTTCCGTCAACACCAACTAAAATGCAGCTCCTGAGAGTTTGCAATGACCTTCTCCTTTCCAGTCTCAAATCCATTTCTAGATTTCTATACTCCCTGACCTTTCAGTCACCCTGAAAATATTTCTACCCTATTTATACTTCTTTTCAGCCTTTTACCAGCCTGACTTCTCTCACCCCACCTTTTACTTGTTTTCTATGTTCCTGACTGTTCTTTCAATTCATCATTTCCAGAACCTGTCTCATTGCCCTTCAGCCTACAGTAAGGCATCTCATTAGGTTCAGTCTATGACAGAGCACTTTTTTTTTTATTACACAACATACACTTGTGTTATCAAATCAGCCAACCTAAATTTGACTGACATCTCCACATCAAGACTTCATGATTTACTTCTGAACCACAGATGTCTCCAAATAATTTTCTCTTATCTTTGGCCATACAATCCTTTTTTGCAGTTTTCTAATATGTCAGCCACTTACTTAAGATTTCTGGATATATTTAATAGCTAAACCTTAAAGACAGTTATGAGTAAATCCATTAAAACATCCAGATACAAGCTAAAACCTGGAAAAGTTTTTGTACTGCACTCTTATAAAACTGATTAAAGAAAGCCAACAAACAAAAAAAACCCAAACTCGAAAAAACAACCAGACAAAAAAAAATAAATCGATCTGAATACTTACATGGATGAGATTTTGAAAATTTATATCTGCATCAGTACAATATAAATGATTTGACTGCACAGCAGCTAGCTCAGACATTGAAAGCAGACCAACTGTAAGAGCTTGTAGGTGCTATACTTGATGTACTTACAGGGATGAGTGGGGGAATTTTGCTGACCAAATCCTGTGTTGTGTTTTTTATTAGTACCAGCCTGCATAAGGAATAAAGTCAGTTTAGTTGATTGGTTTTTGTGTGCCTACAAAGCTGTGAACACCTTTTAAACACCTCATTTTTCTTTTACTTACAGAATCTTCTCCAGTAAGGACAGCACATAACCTTTTGGGTGCATGTCAAAAATCTCAGCCTAAGCTTTAGCCTAGCAAGTTTGGGTGATTACTGGAAGAAAAAGGGGAGAAGAAAATGCTCTTTCATTAATCAACATGAGAGAATTCTGACAACAGAGGCAGCTTGTATTTTCACCCAAATCCAAGATGCAGACAAAACTGCTATTTTCTCTTCAAACTGCAAACTGCTTTTTCTTTAAAATGTCCATATCTCAACTTCAAAAAAGTAAGTCCTTCAAATACACAAGTAAAATGTTTTTTACCCTGCTTTGTGACATGCAAATTTTGGTACTCATAGCCAGTTATTTAAAAAGTAGTCCTATAAAACAGTCATATTAATGAACTACAGGATTTTGTATTTTGATTTGTGTTTTGGGATTGTGTTTTTGTGTGGTTAGTTGGTTTGTGGTTTTTTTAATTTTATCCTTGAATTAATAGCAGAAGGGAATATATATAGGGCAGAGTCATTCTAATTATATTAAATGAGCAGATAAATATAGGAACCATTTTTCAGCCTATAAAGAATTTCTTCTTAAATGTGTGGTCTGCTACAAGTACTATTGCTCTATGCAGTTCTGTCGAGCACGGAGCATTCTTTAGGAAAGACCAGCTGCAAAGAGACCAAAGAGGATCATTGAGAAAAAGAATTCTAGAGAGTATGATCTGCTTTGAAAATGAACCTAATGAGATTCTTCAGTCTAGAGAAGCTTGAGGAAGACTAAGTAAAAGTTTTAAAATGCATAAAAGTCTTCTGGAAAGGGAAAGAAAAGTCTGGTTTCATGTCCATAAACAAGATGAAATGGCTTCCAATAACAGCAAGGAATACTATAGTAGCACAGTACTGGGACAGTCATGGAGCATCCAACACTAAAGATCATTAAGAAGAGGTTAGAGAAACATCTGACAGAAATGACAAATATAGCTGATCTTTCCTTCGAGTACAAAGATAGCCTAAACAAGCCCTGAGGGTATTCTTATTTTACATCCTATATAGACCAAAAGACAGCCAGCCTCAAAGATATAAGAGATAAAGAAATGCTGATTTAAAAGGTAGCTGAAATATTTAGTGTATCTAAATTATTGTTTTTATAATAGCATAACTGTATTTAGCTAGTGCATTCACACATGGAATTAATTAAGCTGCATTTAAAGCATTCTATTTATAATTGTTATTTCTCCATTTCCTGCAAATTAGAATAACAAGGCGTGAAATTATGCTTTGAAAGTTTCCATATATTAGCATGGCTACATAAAATTTATACTCATTTGGAAGACAAAAGCTGCTATCTGTTGAAAACAATTTAATGTGGTGATACAGTAGGTGACAGGGGCAAGCAAGGTTTTAACACCACATTGATAATAATAATTGCAAATAAAAATTGGGGTTTTTCCTGCAATTGCATGGTTACAATCTACAAAAACTGTGCCCAGTCAAAAAGTTGGGGTTTTTTTTCAGAGCGAAGCCGAAACCCATTTTTTTCTTTTTACTTACTATTTACACCACATCTCTTTTTCTCTTGAATCTGTTGGGATTTTTTAACCACAGCATTCATGCCATTGCTTACCTAGAAGTACTAAACCAACATCTAACCTTTTATCATTTCTTGATAAAAATTGATGTAGGGAAGACATGGAAAATACTCAAGGCACTGGCTTTTAGATCACCAATGTTTGAGACTCACATCTGCACAGAATATAAAGCTGAATCAGTTCTGCTGCACTGAGTGGCTGTAGGGGATGCCAAATTCTCTTCCCATATTTTGGGAACAAAGCCATGTGATTAGTGAGTACAGTTCTGTGAATGAGCCAACTGAGTTACAAGGTGTAGAATCTAGGTGACAATGAGTGAAACTCCTTTTGCTCATTTCCTACATCCCAAGCACTGGGAAGGAAGCGAGATGCTTCCTTAAAAAAACCTACAAGCTTATCTCCATAAGCACAAAGAGGAAAGACTCAAAAGAGGAATTTGAGCCATTATCTCCTATCAGCACATCTCATTTTCAAAGATGTAACTAGTCTATAGCAACTCTGCATAAAGCTATGTGCAGAAACACGTATTATCTAGTCTGACAGTTGAAGTCCGTTAAAGCCTAAAAAGAGGATCAACATTGTGTCAAAATAAGGATGAAGGTAAATGAAGTTAAATTTGAGTAATGTAGCCTAAAGAGTCCAGTTTGCACTGAAAACATCTGGCTGGTATTTGTAGGTGTATTTGTAATTTACTCACATGTTTTTTCACTAATATAATCTTCCTTCCTAGTGACTACTGTAGGGAGAAAACTCCAATTTTTTTTTAGTTAAAATCAGTAAAACCAAACAGCCCAATTTAAAGCTTGTCAATAACATTCATCGTTGCATGTAGAGCAGTTTTAGACAGCATGTATAGATCAGGTGGTATTGTCAGGCAGAAACCTTGAATTAAGGTAAATTTCTTCAAGATCACAAACATTTTTTAGATTCTCATATTTACTCACAGAGCTCTGTTTCAGCAGATATAAAGTTCTAAACTGACATAAAACACTTTAAAAAAAACCCATGCATTTCCTGCAGCTTAGGCTGCTTTGTATAATGACATGAGTTAGTGGAAGCTGATGTAGTTAATGGTAAAAAAGCAGTAAAAGTAGAGTTAATAGTAGGATCTCACAAATGTGACATTGCAATATTTTCTATTCAGAATTGAAGTTGCAGAAATAACAATACTCAGAACATATGAGCCATCAGATATTTCCAAACAAAACTATTTCTATATAGTACTGCTCATAGATTACCAGCTAGCACTTCTGAGAATGTTTTCAAATGTGGCTTAATATAACGGGTGCAAATCAAAACCCAAAGTCAGAGAATACTTTTCCATTAACTTCAGTGGCCTTTAGATCAAAAGAAGACTATCACTTCAGTGGTCTTTCAGAAAAATAAAAAAAAGACACATAAGAGAAAAGAACCTAAGTTTTATTAAAAGCTCTATTAAAAAGGAAATCTGGTGCCTTTATTTGGTTTCTATCATGCTAAAAAAAAAAATGAGATATCAACGTAAAGAGAAGGAGTTCATCTAATTTCTTTTTCCAAGCAGCAAAGCCCATTGTGATCATTATCTCACTGTCTAGGAGTAGTGCTAGATTCCAGAAGGGACTAAAGAGTAATATTATCTATTATGTTCCTTCTTTCAAAGTACTAAAACATACCTAAGAATTGCTCTCCTGGGGAAAGAAGAGAGTCAGTCTTGAGGATCTCTCTCATATGGAAAAATTTTCGAAGAAATCTATCTGAAGTGCTTCCTTCGATTGCTCATATCACACTGATCCAATAACGCCACTTTCAAGGTAGCTACCTTAATTACAGTGAGGGGAACTTCACAACTAGCAGCAAACCAATATGAAAAGAACTGTAAACTCCAAGGAAAAATCCAGATGTTAAAGTAAGGCTTTTTTATAATTTTCACCCTTTTATCTACATGCTTTGAGCTTCTGGGGAGGAAGACTAGGAAAAAAAAACGTGCTTGAAGATGCTATTTCTGAGTCAACTTAGTCAACTGCACAGTTCTTGGGAGTTAAATAACATAGAGATACCAAATTCAGCTGGACTGATCATGAGCACAAATTGAAAAAAGACACAGTGCTAGAACAAGCAGTAACATCATTTCACCCTCAATGAGATGTCAGATGTCAGGCCCATCACTGGAGACAAGAAGAGATAGGTGAACACTTAGTATACACACAATTCATCTTTTCTAGTCTCATTCAGTCCTAATGGCTTCAAATCTCAAACACCACATGCAGAGATGACCTGCATTGCCCACTAGTTTCACAACCACTGCTGATTTAAGATACTGCTCTCTTTCTGAGCCTCATGGTGCTCTTCCCCACGATTTCCTAACCCTCCACAGCACCATTATCTATTATTCTTGCCATGAGCTGGAAACTTATTGCAGCCTTCCCTTGCAAGGGAAAGCACTTCCCAAATTCAGACTTTGCTCAACTGCAGCTTAACATTCAACCATCTTCAGTAACAGAAAATGACCCACTGTCTTGTCCCCATCTTTCTTGTTTAGAACTTCCCTTCAGTCAAAAAGAAGTGGAAATTTGCATAAAGCTGTATTCACACTGATGAGTGATAGTTCGGTAGCTTATTTCACAGCCTATTTAACGACAGATATATTTGAGTAATTCTTTTAACACAACTAAATCACCTACAGATAAATACCTGAAGCAACTTGAGCAATTAAAAAATACTGATCAGAGACTACAGCACATATTTTATTCTCTACGGGTATATGGTAAGCATGTTTCCTCAAGTGTCTGGACCTGGGAAGCTCTTTGTCCTGACATCACATTCTATGAGGCAGCACCTTGAACCAGGTCTATAGCTGGAGCACATGGTAAAGCACTCCATGCTACCAATTGTATTGAAAAGAGCAGCAGTACACACATGAGAAAAAGGTGAGCTTTTTAATAACAATGTTTCATAGACAGAAGAAATAATAATGCTATTTTCGTCCAGTTGTCCACTAAGACAGCTGAGTCCATAAACAGAAAGCTCATAATCAAAATGTAATAGATTTTGCTTCTTCAGGCAGCACAGTGCTATGGAAGTCTTTAAAATATATTTTTCCCTGTATAATCAATGAAGATTTCACAGAAAGATTGGTTCTGGTCCAAAGACTTTTTAGCTGCTCACACAGAACTCCTAAATACCAAAAAAGTCTTTTATCAAACTCTATAACTTCCACTTCTTTATAATCCCTCCTCAAAGTACACCGAGTTGAATGGTGATTTATTTAGATCATAATCTAAAAAACATTTCAGCCGCTAAGTTGTAATCCAAATGGACACTATATGCAACTTCAGCTTTACTGGCAGAAATAATACATATTTTTTACAGTGTATTTCATTATATCTTCATTTAAAATACGTGCAGGGGGTATTCTGCAAGTAAAGACATATAATAATGTCCAATATAAGTGGAACTTAAAATAGATCACATAACGACTTCTTACGCATTTTTAAAAGTACAAATGAATGTATCAGCTTTTCCTTATGACAGGAAAATGCAGGTTAGCTTCATTTTCCGGCTTGTATTAAGGAGTTAAGAGTACATATAACCTGTACCTGAATAAAGCAGAAATTTTAGTTGCCAGAATGCAACTAGTTTCTTTATTCTTTGTTTTGAATTGTACAAAGCAATAGTACAGAGCAACTGGACAGTTTGTACAGGTTCAGCATGATTTATAACACCCTAACTAACCACCAGTGAGGTGTTTAAACTTTGGAGTTTTTAACTTTCTATACATTTCCGTTAAAATCTGGAGGTTTAAATAACCAAAATCAGCATATATGCATGTCGTGGTTTAAGGCCTGCCACACAGCCCACTCACTGCCCCCGCCCCTTCCTCCCTCAGCTCCCGGAGGGATGGGGAAGAGAATCGAAAGAATACAACTCCCACAGGTTGAGATAAGAAC
>WYDI02008394.1:0-10315 GCA_009867235.2 Psittacus erithacus | reverse complement strand
GTGCCATGGTTTAGTGTGAGGTGTCCCTGCCCATGGCAGGGGGGTTGGAACTGGATGATCTTAAGGTCCTTTCCAACACTGACTGTTCTATGATTGTAATTGCTGCCCTCCAGGGTGCTCCCGCAGGCTTTTCCAGCAAAGCCGGTTTCCTGGAAGCCGAGCAGGATGCTCCTGCTGGGCCTTTGGATGCTCTCATAAAGGTCAATGTTTACAAGAGAGATTCCCTGCTGTCACATTGTCTTTGAGGCCAGGCAAGGAGAAACCTTGCTGTGCAGAGATTCCAACTAACTCAGCACAAGGGGATCCGGTCTGGGAGGAGACTGTGGATAACGGGATAATGGGAGCAGGAAGACCTGGAGAGGGGTCAGGCACTGCTGATAAGGAGCCTACAGATAGGACCAGTGCCCAGAACACCACCAGCCTGGCAAAGCCCCAGAAGGGATGCTCCAGCCGCCTGTGCTGGGTTGTACAACGCCAGCACCCAGCTCACACTGAGCCATTGCCAGGTCAAAGTGACCGTGGCAGAGCGAGATAACGGCTGCAGCTCATTGATAGAGCAGCTCAGCAGGGCAGAGATGAGATGTGGGGGCAGCTGAGCGCTGGAAAGTGGCGTTATGGACCCTTGTGCAGCTTCTTCTGTGGGATTTCAAGGCCAGGCTTGGGGAAGCTGCAGGGGGATTGTCAGGATCCGTCCTGGCTCCAGACACAGGTGGGAACAAGGGATCCCTTCTGCTGCTTTTCAGCCTTTTGCTTCTCTGTCCCTTGAGTGAACCAAGCCAGGACAGTGTCAGGATCCCTGCACTGCTCCATCCCAGAGCCCAAAGCTGGGGTGAGACCATTGCCAGCCTGGGATCCCCAGGTCCTGCCTGCAGCACCGGTGCAGACAGACACCCCCGGGCTCCACATGGAGCAGCGAAGATGCTGCCCCCAGGATCAGCCCCATTCATCCAGCCTGCCGTGGATAAACAGCTTCATTGCAGCAGGAAGAGCCTGTGCTGCGTCTATGGGCAGCAAGGGGAGATGAAAATCCCCTCTCATGCTCGGTTTTGTCCATCTTCCCCCTGGGGAGGGAAATGTGGGGCTCTTGCACACAGCACGTGTTTGAGGGTGCTTTAAACAGCTCCTAACAGGGACATGCTCCTCCTTCAAAGCACAAACTGTCCTTGGCTATAGAAACCCAGCCAAGCCCACTCCAGGCACCAATGGAAGCGCTGGCTCATCACTGCTTCAGGCTGGGTGATGTCCCTCATCATCCTTGGTGATGTCCCTCTGTGACATCTGCAAGGCATTAAAAGCCCTGCCTGCGGCCAGCACCAGTGCCCCAAGGCACAGCTAAGCACCTCTTTTGCTTACTGCAGGGTCTGGGGACAGTCCTGGTGTCAGGGTGATGCATTTGGGTTGCCACTGGTGGCAAATCCCAACGCAGTTGGGCTACATCCCGCTCACAAGCAGTCACGCTGAGGCTGATGGAGCTGATGCCATGGTGGTGGTGTGTGGTCATGGGGTGAAGTACATGCAAAGAGAGGGCAAGGGTAAGTGGAGTGAGAAGATGATGGGTCTGGGACATGCAGCAGCATCTTTCACCTCCAAATGAGACCAGGAAAGGACTCTGGTGACAGAGAATTGTATAAGAAAATAACTTCTTTGGCTTGTTCCTTTGGAAAGCTTCTGAGCATTCATTTCTTTACATTCTAAACATCCATTTCTTTAGAAAACATGATATAAAACTAGGCAGTTTACAAATAACTTTAAGGCCAGCAATGATTTCAGGAGCATCCTACACCCAACGTTGCCTGAGCAGCAAACTCCCTTCTCAAAGTGAATCCTTCATGGGAAAACCTGTTAAATAACTAAAGAAACCCCAACAAAACCAGACCCCCACATCTAAAACAAAGCCAGGCAGGTTTCTGACCACGTTCTTCCCTAGAACAAATGACCCTGTCCGCAAGCTTCCCTTCTGATACAGCATTGACCCTCACTGGGGATGCAAACCCCATGGCCAGCACCCAGCTGGAGCCGCACAGGCCACTGGCACAGGGATGCTGCTGCCCCCAACATCCCACTCCAGAGGCAGTGCTGCAGAGCAGGACTCCCTGCCTCAGCTGTATGGAGCTGCCCCCAACGCTGCCCTTGGGGTTTGGAAGGATCAATAAATTAACCAAGCCACAGAACCGAAATGGAAGCAGAAACCACCCGAAAAGTCCAGTTCATATTCTCAGTGCAGGAGGAAGTGCTCGCGGACCTGCTTCTCGATGGAGTGCAGCTTGGCAGTCCTCAGCGCCTTCAGCAGCTCCTTGGTGATCGGGTGCCCCTCTCTGAGGTGGGTGAGGGAAGCCCTGAACTTCTCCTGCATGGCTGCTTGGGTGCCCAGCGCCTGCTTCCTCGGTGGCTGCTCCATGATCTGCAGCAGCCGCTTCAGCTTCCTGATGGGGATGTCCTGGTACGCCACGAAGTCTATCACAGCTTGCTCACAGTCCTCATCGCCTGGAGCTGGGGGGAAGAAAGCAGCCGGAGGTTAGGGGGAAGGTGAGGTGGGACAGCAGGGGAGCAGGTCCCAGCCCTGGACTCAGGGAGGTGGGAGATGCCCCATTCCCAGAAGCATTCAAGGTCAGGTTGGATGCAACCCGGTCTAGTTGAGGATGTCCCTGCTCATCTGCATGGGGATGGGATGGACTTTCGAGGTCCCTTCCAACCCAAAGTAGTCAATGATTCCATGATGTGGTCCTCACTTGGGCATTGCTCTCCAGCCACAGCTTGGACTGAGAGTGCAGTGAGGCCAGCCAGGAAACCTGTCTCTCCCAACCCATCTCCCACATTTGGAAGGGCATTTTAGCTCACAGGACCACACAGATGATGTGAACACAAGCTGGGACCACCTAACTCCGCCCATGCCCAAGGATGCAGCAGCATCTGGCTCACAGCGGCTGCATCCTCTGCCAAAGGCAAGGCTTGTGGTGCTGGCAGCGTGCAGTGGAACCAGTGGGTCAGAATGGGCATTGTGCAAGGCGAAAAAGCGAGGCTGGAAGGAAAAGGAAAGAGGAAAACACCAAATACATCATTAAGGGGTCCAGGCCGATCTCTGCAGCTCACTGCCCTGAGAGGCTGGGTCCAGCCCTCGCTGCAGCCTGCATTTCCCAGCAGCAGCCCATCCTACGCAGAGCGGTTAGATAACAACTTGCTTTAAAAGCGCCTGTAAACTTGAAACCATCACATGCACCTTTTCCCTGCTCCTCTCTGCCCGGGAGCAGTGGAAAAGGGGAACTCCGGAAAGTCGGAGGTCATTGCAGTCTGTTCCGACTTGTTATTTGTCCTGGCAGCTTTTCCCATGCAGGTTTTTACACCTCGAGGCAGGACCAAGCCCAAGCTCAGCCCCATTTGGGGCTTTTGGAGAAGCCCGGTCCCAGTTGGCTGAAGCGCTGTTGGAATGCACCCTATGAGGGATGAAATCGGAATGTTCAAGAGAGCGGAGCCAAACCATTACTTAGTCAGGTAGGGACAAGCCCAGTTTCATGCCATTGTAAACTGGGAACGGTTTCATGGGTCACGATAGGGCTGGGTCGGGCTCCCTCGCACAGGTTCTCTCCTCCGTGCCCAGGTCTGTGTGGAAGTGGGGTATTCCTGTATTCTATATCATTGATTTACCTTTGATAATTTAATCTTAATCTATCTTTAATCAAATCTATCAGTTTGATCTATATAATAATATAATCCTATATAATCTATATAACTCCAGAGTGTTCCCCGTTGGAGCAGGGAGGTGCCCGCACTCCTCCCAGATGAAATCATGATGAGAAAGGGCTAAAAATACACCTCAGCTCCCTGCTGACGCGCTGCTCTCCTCTAGAAATAGCTGGAGGCCAGGCTGGCCATGGGCGTTGTTGCCTGATCAGCATCGCACGTGCTGCTGCTGCTCCCACCCGCCTGCGCCCCGGGATCGCATCCTGCTGATGGCAGGGATTTCCAGCTCCTGTCTCCAGTGGGATCACGCTCCTGGCATGGAGCTTGTGGTGTGAGTCAGGCTTGGTAAAGAGAAATGCCTGTGCTGGCAGTGCCAGGAGAGGATGGAAAGGGAAGAGCTCCTCTTGCATGCTGTGAAGGGAGCAGCCTTCATGCACTGTCAATAGCTTTCCATAGAATGATGGAATACGAGGCTGGAAGTGAGCTCATGGATCATCTGGTGCAACCTTCCTTGGCAAAGAAAGCTTTTATTGAAGCTCTTTGATGGAAGAAAGTTCCTCATCCTGGAACAACCTCCCCAGGGATGCAGTGGAGCCCCTGGAGGTTTCTGGGACATGGCTGGATGTGGTGCTGGATAACCTCATCCAGGCTCCCATTCCCATGGCACGTTGGACCAGATGAACTTCCAAAGTCCCTTCCAGCCCGCGTCATGCCATCACTCCAGGATTGATTTGTTTGGGAAGTTCAAGGTGCAGGTTCACTGCCACCCAGATCAGTCACATGCAGTTTGTGCCCCGTGTATCTTGGTGGGTGTCAGGGCAGGGTGGGTGGTTTGGAAGAGCTGCCTGCATCCCCTCACCCTTGGGATGGTTTTCAGCCCCTTCCTCATCCCCTAACTGGTTGGGGTGCACCTTACAAAGCCTCCCCGGCGTCAGCCCATTGCTCTCCCCTGCTCCTTTGCTCTATGCTTTAGCCAAGAAAGGTTGGACCAGATGATCCTCTTCCAACCTGGGATTCTGTGATCTGTGCCCACTGGCCTTCAGCCTCCAGCATGATCACAGTGACACCATTGACACCACATCTCTATCACCTAACAGATCGAAATCCACCCCACACTCAGCTCCAGTGAACCTGGGATGCTGCTCCATTCAACCTGCACGAGACAAGGCTGTGGCCATAGCAAAAGCTCCTGGAAAACAGGCTGAAAGCCTGGGAGAAATGGGAATGCCAGAAGAGAAGAGCTATGCTAGGAGCAGAGCTGAGCACCTCAGTCCTTCATGCTGAGCCTGTTTACATGACCCAAACCCCTGGGTATTGCTGCGAGTTACCAGTTACAGCTGAATGGCTGCCAAAACTGTCCTTGTGTCCCGGAATCCCCAGTTATCCCAGTTTCTGGTAAGAACTGATGGGATTTCACTGCCAGTTCTTTCTTGCCTCTGAGTAAAGAGCCTGCATGGGCTCTGGGTGAGCCCTGTACCCTGCCCTTGCCCTAAAGAACCAGCCCTGAAGGTGGAAGAAGGCAGACAGGCTAGGTTTTATCTGTAATTATTATTCATTATGGGTCACTCCATACCTTTAACAAGCTGCTTCACCTCATTGTGCATCTAAGTAGGAAAAAAGCCATCAGAGAGCACACTCTCACCCTGGCAGCATCATGAGCCCAGCATCCCCACAGAGCCACAGCTCACCTGGTCCCTGAGTGCTGTTGCTCCTCTCCAGCCTGCAGGAGGTGCAGAGGGTGTCGTGGTACTGATTGCCCTCCACGTTGACCACCTTCCCCTGCTGCTCGCAGTCCTGGTGGGGCTGGCACGGCTCGGTGCTGGAGGCGGAGGAAGAGAAGAAGCCGCTGGGGCAGGCGCTGCACTGGGTGTTCTCAAAGGGGGTACCTGTGAATGGGGAGGGAAGGGGATGTCAGCCTGGGGTGATGAGCAGGCAAGGAGCAGGGGATGATGCCAGCAGGGTGCCAGGCATCACTGAGCATGGGGGGGGATGATAGAGACATTTCCCCCCCCAGAACAATCACTGCCTGCAGCTCCCCTGGGAAGCGGGTGCAAACAGCAGTGTTTGAATCTCCCACGCCAAAGCCCTTGGCACATGCTGATAAACTGACACCAGCGCCCAGAGACTGGAGGAGAACTCATGTGCCACAGAGAGGAGCCGCCTCCGGGCTGGAGCACCCGATGGGTGGCTAAGGCAGGTGTCAAAGCAGCCTTTGATTCACGGTGGAGTCAGGAGGCTCGTGGCCAAGTGAAAGGAAAAGCCAGGCAGAAGGTGAAAGCTGCTGCTTCCCACCCAGGCTCGGGGCCAGACCCGCTTCTGTGTCACAGGGACAGGGCCACGCGAGCCCGATTGCACCAGGGCACGTTCCTTGGCAGACGGGAATGGCGCTGACAGCAGCAGGTTTCACACCCCTTGTCATCTCCTCTTCATACACCTGGTTAAGAACGAGGGTTCTGCCTTGTCACAACCCATAGCTTTGGCTTTAGCAGAGTCCCAGGCAATGACCCCAGTGCTTAGGTCTGTATTTGCAAATGGGAAAGCCAAAATAAAGCCTGTGTCCCCAAAGGAAGCGCACATGGATCAAAGCACCCATGCAACCCATGCTGCAGGGACTCCATCATCCCCATTCGGATGCTGGCCACTTAGCCCCAGAGCTCTGCCTGCTCACCCTCTGTGCTCGGTCCTTGCTGGGTTTTCAGATTCTGGGCTGGGGCATCATTCCCAATGCAAAGCCATTTGTAAGAAATGAATAAACCCCACCAAAACCCAGCTTCTCCTATGTCCCATTTTGCTCAGATGGCTCCTCAGTCTTACAGCCACATTTGATGGCTCATTTCAAGGGGCTTCCCTGCATCACTTGCAGACCTCCTTCACCTTTCCTGCATTACTGCATTTCGCCCAGTCACATCCCACAGCATAGTTATAAGCATCAGCTGAAGAGCGCAGGTATTTCTCCTCTGGCCTGTGAGCCTGGAGCTCTTCAGAATGCATGGAAGGACTTCAAAAGCCTCCACATTAAAGCATGAAGCAAGGTAATACTGGTTTTGCCACTGCTGCCCAGGCTGGTTTATTGTTGCTATACCAGGCTGTGGTTTCCAGGCAGAGCCTGGTCATGGATGAGAGAGAAACCACTCACAGGCAACTTGTACACTTAGAAAGCTTGAATGGGTTCAACCAAGGGGCCAGGTGACTTTGTGCTGGGGAACCAATGGAGACATGAACCCCTTCAAATCCCCTGGGGCTCACACCTGCCCCAGGGATGGAGTCTCGGGCTGAAGACTCTCCCCAGGCCGTGAATCAAAGCAAGGCTGATTCGATGCTCTTGGAACCCGAGCGTGTCCATTTCATGCTTTGAATGCGGCCTCTCCAAACTGCTCAGTAAAAACCACAAACCCCAGCCCCAGAGGTACCCCAATTCACCAGCCCTGCCCTGGCCTCATCAGAACCTTTTCCAGGCTGGATAATCAGGATAAGGAGGCTGATGGAGGAGCTCAGACCTTTGCACCCATGGTGAGCACAGGCAGGGTGATCTGCTGCTGCAGGATGGAGGGATCTCAGCTCTGCAAGCAACCAGGATCACCACATCCCATCCGAGTGTGGTGCTGGGGGATTTCACAGGCTTCCAAAGCAAAAACAGGGGGACAGAAGCAAAGAATCACTCCTTTGAGAAGCCAGGAGCAGTTTCACGCACCAGCAAGGACAGCCCCGCAGTGGCGAGCAAGAAGAGAGTAGCTCAGGCTATGGACTATAGAAACAGCTGTTCTATTCCTCTCTGATTTTCAGCTCCAGCATTGATCTGGGGATGTGATGAGAGCCTCAGGAGCGCACACACTGCAGCCACAGCGGTACTCACCCAGCTTCTTCACGCCGAAGCCCGGCGGACACGTGGAATGCCGGACACAGAATTCCATCTCGGAGTAGTACCCATCCTGGCACTGGCAGACGCGGTTGTGGGTGGAATTGCACTGCTGCACCTCCACCTGCTTCTCCCCACAGATGACGTTGCAGTAGCGGCACTTCTCCAGGTAGTTCCAGTACTGTGTGTAGTGCAAATCCGGGCAGGGCTCGCACTGCGTCGGCCTGTCCCTGGTGCAGTGCTGTGACACGAAGGTCCCCGGTGGGCACCGTTGGCAGGTGAGTGGATTGTTCGATGCAGCATCTCTCCATTGGTAAAGGGGTTTGGCGTTGCAGCTGAGCTTGGCCAGGAGGAGGAGGAGAGGGGCAAACATCCACTGCAGCAAACACAGCACAGAGAGCCCTCAGCTCATCCTTCCGTAGAGGAAGAAGCAGTAAATGCAACTGCTGCATCACTGAGGTGGCTGCTGGTGTAGGTACAAGGAGCTGTTCTCTTACGTCAAGCTCTCCCAGCCCCAGGGGTAAAGCAACAGCAGTACTAGGGACCAGATGCTGCCCTCCATTGCTTCCCCATCACCCTCCTCTTGCCACTCCCGGTGGCAAAGCATCCTTCCCATACAATGCCTCCCAAGCCCATTTTGTGATGCCTTCACAACCCAGTTGCCCCCTCTCAGCACTAAAAGCTCCAGCACATTCTCCTCTTTTCATCCCAGTCAATTCCCCACCATTTGAGGTGAGCAGAACCTTTGCAGATCAAGAAGCAGAAGTTACCCAAACAGCAGATACATTGCATGCTCTAAAGGGACTCTCAACTGTTTTGACACCCAAATACTCAGTGTAAGACCAGAGAAACCCAGAGCCTTGTTTATCCCCCCTTTCTCAAAGCACGTGTGGCCAGACTTAGGAGCAGATTGTGCCTTACCTTGGATGGGTGCCTTAAATTCGGCACGTGGCAGGATAACAGCATGGCAACGAGGGCTTCCGAGCGCCGGGAGCTGCCTGTGGAGGCACAGGGGGTTCCTCAGAGGCTGGTGCTGGCTCCGAGGACAGCGGCTTGGCTCTGCAGCAGCCGCGCCGATCCGTCCTGCTTTAGAACAGAAAGAGAGAGCAGGGCTGTCAGGAGACGCTGCATTTCTCCGTCTGCCTTTCAGAGACCCTCCCTTCGAGGACGACGCCGGCTCTCCCCAGCGCGGGCACCGCAGGAGCCTCGTACAGCGCCGCGGTGAACCGGCCCGCCGGCTGCCACGGAGCTCCTGTCTCACGCATCGCGCTCGGAGGAGGCAAATCAGCACTGGAGCAGGCGAGACTCATACGCGGCGGTCAAGGAGGGAGCAGAAATGGTCCCACCCCACACCCCATCCCGTCCCATCCCATCCCACACCCCATCCCATCCCATTCCGCCCCACACTCCATCCCATCCCATCCCTCACCACGCGCGCTGCGCCGATCCCCTGCTCCCGGCGGCACCTTTATTGCCTCAGCCCATGGGAAAGACCTCCCTTGCGCAAGCGGCCGCGGCGCCCCGGGCTCCCACCCACCGCCCCTCCGGCTCCTCTGTGGCCCCGCAGCCTCCCCGCACGCTGCCTGCGCTCCCTTCCTGCCCCCACTCACAGGCAGCGGGGCAGCAGGGGCCGGACCCGCTCTGCGGCAGCGCTCGCAGCCGTACGTTAAGGGCTGGATGCGGCTTTGGCTGGGGAGCGGCGGGGAAATTCCCCCGAGCGCGCTCTGTTCCCTGTAAGCGTTAAATAACTTCCCAGTAACAGCGGCTGGCGCCGATGCAGGCACCTTTTGCCCCCAACCACAGCCCAGGAGGTGCTGGTTCTGAGAACAGCGCAAACCCCCTGCGTGTGCCGTCCTGCGGCCGCTAACCGCGCTGAAACAGCCCCGTTCCGGAGGCTCGGCATCGGTATTCCTGCTGAATTCCTTCAGGCATCAGAGCTTCAACGTTCGGGAGCACTGAGGACATCAACTGAGTTACCTCTTGCGGGATAACACCATCCGGGAGCTGGTGTCAATGGCTCACAGGTGCTAGTTTTCCTTAAATCGTGGACCCCAAATTTCAGTGGAGGCTGAATTCAGCCTTACAGATACGTGCTCATTGGAACAGGAGTGCATTTAGCAGTGCCTGCTCGCTCTGCGCTGCCTCTGCTTGAACACATCAGATGCACGCACCTTGTCTTCTGCCCTGGCTCACCACATTGCCTCTGAAGGCAAGAAAATAACCCAAGGGCATCACTGTGAAGTGCTCCATGCGCTGGGAGGGCACCACTCGTGTCCAGCCTCCCCAGCTCCAATCCCCTCTGCACCACAAGGACAAGGGGAAGGAGGAAAAAAGCACAGAATTCATCTGCTCTTCAGTGCAGTAGCAGGAGAGCTCCTCACCGAGCCTGAAAAGCTGCCAGGCACCATCTCTCCCCATCAGGATTGGTGCAAAGAAGGGGGAACCTGCAGCCAGTTCCAAATAGCTAAAACGGTTCAGCTTTTTCCTTGTTTTTAAACTTCCCAGTCAGTGGAAGAGAAGAAAAAGCAATTACAGAGAAATCACATCCTAACACAGGGCACTCAGCCGGGGAATGCGATGGGGTTTGTACTGCACCCCCTTAATGTCATGGTTTGCCACATTCACCTGTGAAAAGGGCAGGAGAATGAGATGTGATCATAGAGTCATGGTTATTGAGTGGCTTGGGTTGGAAGGGACCTTAAAACTCATCCAATTCCAACCCCTGCCACGGGCAGGGACACCTTCCACTAGAGCAGCTTGCTCCAAGCCCCTGTGTCCAAC
>WYDI02008393.1:0-10684 GCA_009867235.2 Psittacus erithacus | reverse complement strand
ACTTGCTCCAACAGTTCCATGTCCTTCTTATGTTGAGGACACCAGAACTGCACACAGTGCTGCAAGTGAGGTCTCACAAGAGCAGAGTAGGGCAGGATCACCACCACAGGTCCCACCAGATGGGTACTGCAGGGGCTGACAATAAACTGCTTCGCTGCTTTAGGGAAAGGCTCAAGCTATTGGAATTACCTCCAACAAAATCTTGCATAGCCTCGTAGACGCATCATGCACAGGATGTGCATTAGAGTGCTCCCTGAACCAGCTCACACAGGTAGAAATGAAAGGCTACACCTGCCTACAAGTGTGTTTGAATCTAGGCCAGGAGCTACTTTATCTGCCAGTCATCTCTCCTTACTAATGGGAACATGCATATTACTCTGCCAATAAGTATTCACCCTGAGAGGAAGAAAGCTGTGGCCACAGCTCTTCCTGGTGACTCCACTGAAACCTTTTGAGTAAGATGCTCTCTTCGTTTGTAAATGTGGTGACATTTGGAGCTTTTTGTACAGTGAACGGAAGCTCCCTGGGAGGCTCAGAGCTGAATGATTTCCTCCTAGAGAGCAGTAAATGAGGTTAAGTCAATTTCCTCCTGCAATGGGAGGGGGATGGAAGAAAAAGGAGCACTATTTCTCCTTTTAGGTCTCAGAGAAATGCAGTTTTATTTAAAAACTTTAAATATATTTCCCACTTTAGTTTCTTTCAGTCATTGACTTTTCCCAAACTGGGTAATGTTTTTGTTCTGGGCGTAAAATCCTCTTTGAATCTGCAGTAACAAATATAATAGTGGCTTATCAAGAACCTAAATACCAAGAATATTTCTTTTGCATTAAACCCCTGTAACTGTTATGGAAAAATCAGTAATCAGTACTTGGAAGTTTGGTAACACACTGGTATTTAGTATGTCAGATACCTGAGATGCTTTTGACAGCTGATGGAAACACTGTGGGAGTCAGGTAGTACCTTTGCTAGATTGCAAGGGGTAGGAAACCTGCCTCTCTCTTCCTCTCCCTGTCTCTTGCCTTTGATTCATTGCAGCTGAAGAGGTTTCTATGTATTTTGTTACCTTGCTGTCCTTCGTGTTCAGACATGATGGAGTGGAAGGGAAGGAGAGTCCTGTGGAGCCGCAGTCTCAGTTCAGGCACGGTGTGTACACATGGACTGGTGATGGTGGTCCGGGTGGCTCGCTATTTCTGTGTATTCCTACTCCCTCAGCGTGGGATGAGGAAGATGTGAATAGCTCAGGGAGATGAATAATTGCATGAAAAACAATAGCTGCAAGGTTTGGAGCCTCCTGAGAAATCTGGCCTTCTGCCCCCTTTTTGTTTTGTCTGCTTCTTACTTATTGTCTGAGCTGATGTGTGCTTCTCTGAATGCTTTCGAAAAGTCATGGACATCTCAAGTTGGAGTGGTGAAGTGCACTTCAACAGAGATCAGTATCTGGAGCTCTGTTGGCATCTCAAATACATTTCTGACTGACATGCAAATGCGTTGAGTGAATTGAGCCTGGGAAGGGCTGATAACCTGTACTGTGTAAGGGCATTGCAGTGAGGTTTATCCCTCTAAGAAAGGATATAGATTTGGATAGGACTACTAAAGAAGGGAAAAAGCTGTATGATCACGGTGTGGACCAGAGATAACTGAAAACTTCCTTCTCTGATTAAAGTGCTCAAGTCCTGACCTGAAGTACCTATTTCTAAAAACATACATGTACGTGGAGTTTTCAAGTTGTGTAAAACCACCTTTCAGTTATCATGTGATAAAAACAGACTAGAAAATACCACTTTCAGTAGCTTCAGTAGCTGCCTAGCCCAATAACCATGTAAACCTGAGTTATACTGAGGCTCTCCTCATTTATCTTAAACCAGCCCTGTATTCCATGTTCCATTTTCTTAAAGCTTCATGGGCGATTCGGGGGGGAAGGAGTGTATTTCTATCAGGCTAAGGCTGGAGGAATTTTTCCCATACAATCATAAGCATTGTGTTGCCCGTGTAGTATTGCATCAAACAGAATTTTCTCCTTGTTTACCAGGAACAGTCCAACAGAAGAAATTCCTACAGGAATAGTATTTGGAGTCAGGAGGAAGGTAAACTGAGGACAGATGCCCTCAGCGTTGCTCTTTAGTTCTAATGACTCTTGCTTGTTATTTCACAATGCACTCACATAGGCCTTAGGTTACTGGAGGCAGAATTCTCCATGCTGAATGGGTTGACTCTGTTGCAGAGGAATCAGAAGCTTGTAGTAGCTACACCACACATTTCCTGAGGTGTAGCTTTTACAGGAGTGTCTTACAACGCCAGAGCAATTCTGGCTTTTGTTTGAATGACTTCATCCAGAGCTTAGCACCCCATTTAATTCTGGCGCTGTCTCTTGATGCTTTTCTAGATTTAGGTCCATTTCTTTCCCTAACTGATGATGCACATGGAGGTAAATCGTGTGCCTAAATGACTTCTGCAAATCTTCTTTTTTATCATCTTCCCTGAAGATGAATGAGGTTAAGGAGCAATATTTTATCATTTATTAACATGAACTTCATGATTGCATGCTTGATATGTGCACAGTGGGCTGCTTCTGCTCATGAAACAAGACATTACTCTTAAAGCAGAAAAGAATATTAACAGAAGATTGAATAGAAGGGTCCTTGTGTTTGCAAAGTCAACACAGACAGCCATTTGAAATGTAAATCAAACTAAATAGTCTTGGTTTCAGTGTAAGGGGGCTAGACATGCACTGAACACTGAGGACATTTATGGTTTACTAACATTTCTTTATGCCAGTCATCATCTGCTGTTGAGCATGTCACTGAGCAGTGATATGGTTTTGTTTTGGTATCTTACAATGCCACCCTTCTCCTCCTGTTAATTCCTTCACGTTATGTGGACACCTACTGAAGTACATGTGCGTCCAGGCAATAAGATGCTCCAGTCATAAAGCAAAAATGGGAAGAAAACATCAATGTTTAGGTGCAATGTTGGTAAACAGTGTGTATAATTAGCAAGTGCTATATTGGATGGCTAATACCGCTTCTGTTAGCAGTTGTTCAAGAGAACAGATTTCAGAGCAGATTCTATACGTGTGAAAATCTAGAGACGCATCTAAATATGCTCCCATGTGTGTATGGATTTACAGCCGCTCTTCTGACTTTTCTCTGCTATTACTCTGTAGGAAGTGAAGCCTTTGGAAGTGGGCTCAGTGTAAACCTGCAGCTTAGCAGGATGGGGTGAATAGTCTTCCTGTCTGATGTCTGTGCACATCCTGCTGTCTCTGGCTTGCCTGGAGCACTATGGACCAGTCAGGATTTAATAGGGCATGCTTGGATTGTGCCTTCTTTTTCCAAAGAGAGTTAGCGACAGCTGGCTACCGCAGCCTTACGCCACTGACAGATCCTACCAAAAACACGACCAGTGTCTGACCACAGGATTACCTAGTTTGACTGCTTGTCTCCTTCAGTGGCCTGTGGTAGAATCACAGAATAGTTTGGGTTGGAAGGGACCTTCAAAGCTCACCCAGTCCAACGCCCTGCAATGAGCAGGGACATCTTCAACCAGATCAGATTGCCCAAAACCACATCCAGCCTGGCTCTGAATGTCTCCAGGGATGGTTCATCCACCGCCTCTCTGGGCAACCTGTGCCAGTGTTCTACCACCCTCATTGTACAGAATTCCTTCCTTGCATCCAGCCTGAATCTCCCCTCTGGTTGCATGGAGAAAGGTACTGGAAACAGGGCAAACACCAGCTGATGCTTTCTTTTGTATAGCTTCTCATCTTTTGTCAGAGACTTGTAGGCTGGATTTCTTGAGGAGAACTACTAAGTTAGAGCTGCCCAGCTCAGAGCGCCTGGGTCTTTGTGATCTCCATCACAGGCTGCCCAAGAATCTGTTTCACGTGAAGCACATCTATGAGCTGCGTGTGGTTGAGTTTTGGGGAAGCAGGTGGGGATAGTAGTGTGTGCACACAGTTTGGAAGTGGTATGAATTAAAAATGTGTTAAGTTGTAAATAGAGGTGTTGACGCTATGGTTGGCAATAACAGATGTACTTGACAGAAGGTGTGGGTAGCTGTTTAGTACTTGGGAGGAGAGCATTCAGCCCCCCTGTTCTTTAGGAGTTTTATGAAACACTGTCAAAACCAGTCCATGTTTGAAATGCACCTTCCTTCTATCAGCTAGCAGGACTATATGTGCAGGAGAGCCTGTGCTGCATTGGATGTGTATCTGCTGAGCTACTTCTGTTGTAATGGACATGTGCTGTGAACAAGGGAGTGCTGTACAATCCTCATGGTTTGTTTTGCTGTTTGCCACAGGATGCTCCTAAATCCAGGTCCAACAAGTCTTTTACTTATTACTGATGGGTGCAGTGTCAGAGATATCATCTTGCTGCTCGTGGGCCACTTCTAGTGCTGCTGAGAGCCTCCCAACCATATGTGCGCTCCTGCACATGCTGTTTCAATTCTCCATATGCCACCTGACAAGCTTTCCATGGCACTTTGTACCACCTTGAAACGACTCCCACTTCTTTTAGCACAGTGTGTCATGTGGGAATGTTTTGCCCTTCAGAACATTTCACAAAGACTTCAGACCTTCTCGTGGGATGAGCAGTGCCTTTCCAGAAAGAGGTGGATTTTCACATTACTACAGTACACAGTAAATAGTCTGCCACCATCAGAAGCCAACAATACATGCTGGTCTTTTTCCCCCATGTCTTTTCACAGTGGTTTTTTTCCGTTATATACTTTTGATATTGCTGTCTCCATAGGTAACTACAGAAGCAAAAACGTCTCTCAGAAGAGACTGCATGGACTCTAACAATAGGACTGTATTAGATTCTCATTGCTGTGACTGAGTATCTCCAGAGGTAACACCAAAGTCGTGCCTCCCCTCTGAATCTCAACCTTCTGGATGATTCACCACAGCAATCACCTATGAGGCATTCCATATATAGGAACCGGAATTTAAGCGCAGTTTCTACTTCAGTTTTGGAATCTGGAATGGACAGACCCTGTGCAATTTTCCTTAATGCATCCAGGGCTTCGTTCAGGCATCACCAGCGCGAGTTTGGATTTCAGTTTCTAACCCAGGAACATCTCAGCAATTAAGTAGCATGAGAAGAACACCTACTCCAGAGATTATTTCTAGAGATGTTGGTTCTTCTTCCTTTCTGTTTCATTCTGGGCAAAGTACACTTTCAGTTGGAGCTTTTTACATAAGTTTCCTTCTAAAAAAGAACTTGACCCCAGCCTTCCAAATTCTTTTTCTGACACTAGCTGTTTACGCAGCAATGTCACATTGTGAAAAGATCAGGGATATATAAAGAGTTTGGGTGTACAGTGTGGTGGGTTTGTACTGCAAGGGGGAAGAATCCAAGATAATCCTCTGAGGCATTTGTAATTCAGTGGGGTTTCGCCTTTGCCTTTCAGCAATTCCATGCAACATTGCAATTAAGAGAGTGCATTTAAAAAGACAAGTGTATTTTTACTGCAGAAGATAAAGGAGTGAAATCACTGGCCCTTAATGAAATCGGAGTGGGTGTGATGATTAAGGCAAATGCTGAAAGATGTTCTGCTTGATACCAACTCCACGTAGGGTGTTACAGCACCTCCAGAATGCAGGTGAGAGGTTTAAAAAGCTTTTTTAAAGGTTGAGCTGAAAAATCCTGCTGCCTCTATATGGAGCAGGGGCAGATGCCAAGAACCACAACGTTCTGTTGCTGAGGAGATCTGTGGTGCTTTAGCTGTGTTTTTTCTCTTGTAATTGAATATGTTTATGGCAGTCCTTTAAAGAAGTGCCACAAGAAGTGAGTCAGCTACCTCTTGGGGATGCCAAGGTCTTTCTGAGTTTCTCTGCCTTGTAGACCATACTACCTGGAGTGCTGAAGCCAGGGTTTGCACACCCTGCCTTTGCAGTGGTTTTCACCCCACATGAGATGTGTCTGAAAAATAAGCAGCAGCAAAGCTTTCCCGTTAGGCTGAACAAGGCTGGAATGTTTAGGAAAGTATTTGTGCTGCTGTGTGTAGCATTGCTAACTCAAGACCCAGTTACAACAATAACAAGCAAAAATAAGCTTGATTTAAATGACTGAGATAATGGTTGGATCCTTGTCATTTCAGAGTGGTTCTTAATGTTCTACCTAGCACTGACTAATTAAAACAGGACCCATGTGCAATTTAAACAGCAATATTGTAACTGTTAGCAGAGCTGATTTTTAAAAGCTACATCATGGCATAATTAAAGTATTATGAAGTGCTCCAATTCACAAAGCACTTCAGGTGCTTCATTACCTCTTGCAGTCTGGTCATCCGCTGACACTGGGGAGACTTCTGCGCCTGCATGTAAGGAGACACGTAGATGCTTTATTGGATCAGGGTTAAACTAGAAGCACTACCTACTATATTCCTATAGTTTCTGATGAGCCTTACAAAGTCTGGAAGATTTCATATATACACTGATAAACAATTTTCCTAGAATTAATAGGGTGACACATGAATAAGAAAGGATATTTATGGGGGGAGACGATACAGTAGCTAATCTGTTCTTGTACTATGTGTAGAAACACTGAAAAGCTTAGCAGTGATTGAAAAGTATCTTTCTGCATTTTGGATTTACATGGGTTCTGAATATTGATATATCAAGCGTGGATTTACTGGCAGGGAAGCAGTATTAAACAGTTTACGCCACATTATCACTGGGGTGTGTGATCTAGACTTCCACATCAGCTGAAATGGGTGCAGCTGCACAGATGTCCTTAAATCTTACCACCCCCATTATAGCAGTGCCTGTAGTGAAACAGGCTGCTGCTAAATCAGATTATAGGAACATCCCTACCGTATCTTAAAGAGCTAGTTCTTGCCTTGATTAGAAAGATGATGTCTGTGATTAGGAGGATGAAATACAAGCTAAACTGGGATAATGGGGAGAAACGTGGGATAATGGGTTTATCATTTATGTTCTGGCTTGGGGTTTTTTTTATTAACAGTGCATCTACCTATATTCATTTTGCAAAGTTTTGCATCCTGTGTACCTGGTTTGTCAAATCATTTTGCTTCATGAGGAGCACAGTTTGTTATCCCTAGCGGGATCATGATTGAAATGTTCTCTTCTGAGCTGTCCTCTGTATTTTGGTACACCTTACAACTTTTGTGGCAGCAGCCTGTACTGCATGCGTTTTCACATGTTGGATTAACGCTTCTGCAATACCGTTATATAGTTAATGGAACAAACCCAACTTTTTCTAATGCTGAGCTGGATTAACAGAAGATGGCAGTTCCCTGCACCAAAACTAATTCTGAAATTGAGATAAGTGATTTACATCCAAAAGGCTTATTAACCACCACACTGCTATGGATTAGATCGCTAATGGCATCCTGATGGTTGCCTGCAACTTCCAACAGTTTTCTTGGTAGCTGGCATTAAATCCATTTGAATTATAATGGTGAGGCACTAATAGATAAGCATTTGATGCTGCAAGGGCTAGAGCAGCTCTGCTCTGGAGCCAGGCTGAAAGAGCTGGGCTGGTTCAGCCTGGAGAAGAGAGCAGCTCCCAGTGCGTAGAGGGTGCCAAAGCCCTACAGGCTTTGGACAGGTGCCTGTAGGGACAGGACAAGGGGAAATGACTTTGACCTGCCATCGGGGACACTGAGATGAGCTCTTAGGCAGTTGTTCTTCCCTGTGAGGGTGGTGAGGTGCTGGAATAGGTATTTTAGTTTTCACTGGTGGTTTCATGCTTGTCCCTGGATATTGTTGCCCACAGGATCAAGCGGGATGTTATGCTTTGGCAGTTTATGCCAGAGATTCAAACCCAGTATGCCAAAATCTAAATGCGTGTGATCCTGAGCGCATTCCATACTTACAACCCAGCCAACCATGTCATTATGGCAGGGGTTGCAAAAGTTGACAAGGCCAACTTCATACATTTCAGGGCATCACCTCAACTCTCCCAGGTTGTGAGATCGTTAAATAAGAAAAAGGTTAAGAAAAATCTCTGTTTGCTGCAAAGCAGCTTCCAGTGTCTGAAGGGGGCTACAAGGGTGCTGGTGAGGGACTCTTCATCAGGGTCTGTAGCAATAGGACAAGGGGTGATGGATTCAAACTGAGACAGGAGAAATTCTGGTTAGGCGTAAGGCAGAAGTTCTTCCCTGTGAGGGTGCTGAGGCACTGGCGCAGGTGCCCAGAAAGTGGTGAATGCTCCATCCCTGGCAGTGTTCAAGGCCAAGTTGGACAGAGACTTGGGTAACATAGTCTGGTGTGAGGTGTCCCTGCCTATGGCAGTGGGTTTGGAACTGTATGATCTTAAGGTCCTTTGCAACCCAAACCAGTCTGGGATTCTGTGATTCTATGAAAAGTGCTTACAGTCCTTGCTGGAATCAGCTGGAGCCCTGGGAGCACAGCAGCCTTAGAAATAAGACTGTGCGTATCTAGATGGATGGACCTTGAGACAGAGATGCCTGAAGTGAAAGGCCACTGTTGAATACATTTAGTCCTAAGAGATTGGTGTTGTGTAAATGCAGGAAATGGTGTTAGAGACAAAATAAAATCTGCTAGCTGGTAGAAACAGAAAGCAATCTTTTACTGTCAAGCAAATTAAAGGTAGAAAATTGAAGTAGGCGAAGAAAAGAGGAGTAAAGACTGTAGGACTCATTTTTAATTCATCTTAATGAATAATTATTCGATTGTACTGTTTTCTTCTTGTTTTTCAACATGTCTAGGTAAAGCAAGGCATTTTCCTTGAGCTCTTTCATCTGATTAAATAGAGGGATTGTCCTATCAGAAAAGAACAGCAGGAATTTATAAGAAGGGGTGCTCTTAGTTTAAAACAAGTTAACCTTCTGGAGATGCAGATTGATGTCTCTATTGTATCTCAGTACTGGCATGTTTTGTCATGGTTGCTAGCTGCTTCACCTGGATCTCTCCATTTAAAGCTGAAGAGAGCAGGGTGTGTGTGATAATTATTCGTTCATACCATTATCTTTCTGTTCTGCAGAATGCCAATAAGATACCAGGATGAACAATGTTCCACTCCTGATTGTGTCATAGGAGCTTCATCCTACTGCTGTCACTTTTCCCTAGCCTTTATTCCCCTGTAGCCATGCTAGCTCTTCACCGGTCTTCTCCCCATTTCACAGTATGTCACTCTGCTAGACCACTAATGTCACTGCTTCAGCCTGGCAGGGAGCAGGTCCTGGCTTTGTTTCTCACTATGCCAGGCTTTAGTTGCATTCATTTTTCCCCCTTTTTCTTTTAAAAAGCAGATAAAATGCAGGATATTTCAGCCTGGATGTATCTCTGTGATGCGTTTAAACCTAGGAGCAGTTGATGGACATGGTCTAGTATGAGGTGTCCATGCCCATGGCAGGGGGTTGGAACTGGACCATCTTAAGGTCCTTTCCCAACCCAAACCATCCTGTGATTTTGTGATAGCTTTTCAGCAGTGTCAGCAAAATTAAACTTTAGGACCGCATGCAGAAAGACAGAGTGGATTATGAATTACTTAGTTAGCAATAAAGCAAGCTCCAACCAGTGCTTGAGTGTGCTAAGCATTACACCTCTACCCTGTAAGTCAGAGGCTGTGTTTTCTCATGCCTACATGTGTGCTTGTACCTAAAGCCAACCTTAAGAAGAGCCTCAGGAGGGCAGCCCTGTACGAAGCTGGGCAAGTCTTCACCAAAATCTGTCTTGCTGCAAGCTGCTTCTTCATAGCTTCTGTTACAGCTAAAGTCTACCAAGAAGACCGCATTCTGCTGACACTACTTACTGATTGTAGCCATTAGTGTCTGCTTTTTCGTGGGGGTTACCATGAGTTCCATGGGGTTTACCTGAAGATGCTCAGATGTAGCTATTCTCTGATGATTTTGGCCTAAGTTTCATCTGTACCTGTATTGACAGCCCTTCCAATAAACAGTGTCTTCCACAGGACACTGTGCTTTGTCTGTTGACTGTTTCATCATCAGTTATACCCCCTGAGTGCCAGGCACTGAGATATGCCATGCTGGAATATATTGCATCATGAAATGGTTCATCTTTAAAGCAGTCAGCGATCTCTTATGCACCCTTCACATCCCTTTGTAAAGATCCCAAACTCCCTTACCCTTACAGCGTGCCCTAAGGAGGTAAAGAAAGAAATGGGCAAGTACTGTTCCCCTGTGATTGAATATCCCTTGTCTTAGCCTCTTCTCTTCATGCTTATTAGGCTTGTTTTTTGACCTAAATAAGACAGGAAAGCCTTGAAGTGAATTTTGTTCGAGCCATGGAATTATTAGCACCTTTTCAGATTTAGTTAGTAAAGATTTAATTAGCTTGTTGCTGGTCTGGGGCCTGATTTGCCTCTGTATTGCTCTCTAAAGCAGGAAGTAATAATAGCTCTGATTGACAGGATCTACAGGACAAGGAGATTAGTTGGGAAATGAAGAGAGGACGTGCAGAGATGGGAAATTGGTTAATTATAATGAAGCAAAATGAAGTTTGAGGAAAAAAAATAAGAATTGAGGGACCACTCTCAAAACACTGCTGAATAATGTTCGAATCCCTCTTGAACTAAGAATGAGAAAAAAACACCTCTGAAATTATGTATTGAATTTATGGGTTCAGACTGAAACAGGGGAAGTTCAGGTTGGATCTAAGGCAGTTCTTCCCTGTGAGGGTGCTGAGGCGCTGGCACAGGGTGCCCAGAGAAGCTGTGGCTGCCCCATCCCTGGC
>WYDI02008391.1:0-18116 GCA_009867235.2 Psittacus erithacus | reverse complement strand
GACCGATTGTAAACATTCTAAGCAGTAGCTACAAACATTGGTATTATCAGCACTGTTCTCAGGCTGAAAGTTAGAAAACACAGTGCTGCACCAGCCACTAAGAAGGAGAAAAAATGACTGCTACTGCTGAACCCATGACAGATACATCCCAGGGTCCTGAGAGAACTGGCAGATTTAGTTACCAAGCCACTTGATCACATTTGGCAGGCAGGTGAAGTCCCTGGAGACTGGAAAAGGGAAATATTATACCCATTTTAAAAAATGGTCTAAAGAAGAAGCCTGGGAAATGCCAACCAGTCAGTCTTACCTCTGTGCTTGGTAAGATCATGGAACACATCCTCCTGGAAGTGATGTCAAGGCTTATGGATGCAGGGAGACATTTAGAGACAGCAAACATGGGCACTAAGGGCAAGTTCTGCTTGATAAACCTAGTGGCCTATCATGGAATGACTTCATTAGCAGGCAAAGAAAGAGCTATGGATGTCATCTATTTGGGCTTCTGAAAGGTCTTTGATGCTGTTGCCCACAACATCCTTCTCTTAAATTGGAGAGATATGGTTTTGATGGGTGCATTGTTAGATGGATAAGGAATTGGCTAAGTGACTGCATGAAAGAGTTGCAGTCAGCAGCTCCAAATCTGGATGGAAATCAGTGATGAGTGGTGTCTGTCAGGGGTCTGTATTGAGACCGATACTGTTTAATATCTTTGTCAATGACACAGATAGCCGGACTGAGTGCACTCTCAGCAGATTTGCTGATAACATGAAGATGAGTGGTGCGCTTAATTTGTTTGGGAAGGGATATCACCCAGAGGCATTTTGACAGGCTTCAGAAGTGGGCCCATGTGAATTTCATGTAGTTCCACAAGGCCAAGTTCAAGGGTCTTCAGCTGGGTTTGTTCAATCATCAGTATCAATAATTGGTATCAGTTCAGGCTGGGTGATTAATGCATTGAGAGCAATCCTGTAGAGAAGGAGTTGGAGATATTGGTTGATAAAAAGTTGGACGTGAGCCGACACTGAACCCAGAAAGCCAATTATATGCTGGGCTGCATCAAAAGAAGAGTGGCCAGCAGGTTTAGGGAGGTTATTCTCTATTGAGACTCCACCTGGAGTACAGCATCCCGCTTTGCAGTCCCCAGCACAAGATTGTTATAAACGGATGCAGTTAGCTACTCTTTGTGCCCTCCTTTGAGCACTTATTCACAAATTTAGGGTTAAATATGAAACCTCCATTAGAGGAAAACCTCTGTGTTTTAACACTAACACTGATCCCCATGTCAGGAGGGGGGTCTCTGAAGCTGATAAGTGACTCATTAGCGTGCCTGTGGGAAGCTGTATATGACCAACTTGACTTTGAATCACTGAACGTTCAAAGAAGAGTACACTATCACAGCACCGAGTTAAGCCATCTTCAGGGCATATCTTCAATACCGATCCTCATTTGACACAACAGTTCCCACTTTCTGACTGTTCTTGTTAGAAAGGTTGGTCCTATTTATGAAGCAGTAACTTGGCCTTTATGAGTCCTAGATTAAATTTCTTTTACCTGTGCAGACTTTCTTTGTGACTTTGGACAAACCTTTTACAAAAAAGTGTTTAAAGAGCACCTACAGGTGTAAAGATGTGACTTGTGATTTAAATGGGAGATGGACATCTTTGAAATGTCACAGAATACCCAACATCTTATTTTAAATCTTCCTTTTAGTCTTTCAATTCCTCAGCTGCTCATCAGTACATAGGAGGTAAGGGTACTCTCCTTTCTCATGGGATAAAAGTCCATCAGGATTGTGATATTTTCCCTGTATCCATATCAGAAAACTGGAAAGTTTTAACGCAGTTAGATGGACAGTGATACATGTCATTATTAGTATCATCTGAAAAATCACAGATTACAGTAGTACGTATTTTGTCCTAGTAGGATAGCTTTGAAATACCCAAGTTGCGTATTTATCAAATAATATGATTATATAAAAAGAACCTGCTGCTAGTCTCAAAACACTGTTTATGGCAAGAGTTCTAAAAATCAGATATATTCATATCAATATGCATATGTGCTAAATGGCACACTATAAAATCATAGGTGTATAACAGAAAATTGCAGCTGAAATTGTATTAGGAAATGCTAGTGGCATCTAGTAGCACAGGTCTAAGAACAAAACAACCAAATACATATACAGTATTTTGCTTCTATGATAAGGTTATTTGCCTGATCAAATGTTCCTCTCTGTAGCTCTTTCCTTTGGCTTGAAGCATGCTGAAGCGACAGATCAATATTTTCTTCTACCGAAGACTACAAATCCTTGTGACAGTGAAATATGGTTTTGCCTAATAGGTTCCAATGTTGCTTGTGCAACTGCAGTGTGCCTTTGTAATCATTATCTTTTCATGAGCAGAACTGAGCAACACGTGGAAAGTTTAGTGAAAAATCTGTTTTGCAGAATAATAACATATCAGAACATCTGAACTTGAAAGTAATGCCCTTTAATGTAATGTTCCTTAGAGAGATGACTCTAAAAAGTCATCTGTCTAAGCCTGCCATAATCACAACTATCTCCATCTTTTTCATTTGCACTATGTACAGCAGAAAGCATCTCTTCTACCCACTGCAGTTCTTTATGCAATTATTTTTTCCTCTGTGATCTGCTGTTTTGCTGCTGAAATGGCAGCTTAATGCGTATTTCTTGACTAGCCCATGTGTATGTTTGTGTCTATGTGTAGTGTTATTTAGTGAAAGTAAAGTGAACCTCTCCTACAGACTGTCATCCTGCAACGGAGAGATTGGGTGGTGGAATTTGCAACAGCCATACAATTCCTCACCAAAACAAGACAATGTTGGTCATTGATGAAGAATATGAGAATAAGCAGGCAGTAAACTCAGGGGACAGTTCAATTGTTAGCTACCACTTATCTCAGAATATCAAGTGCGTTGGCCAGATTTGCTGATCTGATTGAGAGCTAATCCAGAAAATGACCCAACCAAAAAAATCCATTTTCTTTTGGATCAGTTAGTGAATTACTGATCTTACAGGAGTATTATCACTGAAGGTACATAAAAGACAAGATTGGCATGCTTTTGTGAGGAAGGGAGCAAGAATAGCTCTTTCGGAGTTCCTATTATGAATTGATTCAGCTGGCTGTAAAACCACAGAATTAGAGCAGGCCACTTAATAAGCACAATTCTGTCTTTTTTCTATAGAAATCAGCAAACTGACTAGGATGTTTTTATCAAAATGCACTTAAATGTACATTTCTTACATATAAACACCTTAATCAGATTTTTCTTTAGAATTTCTTGGTATTCCAATGGGAGCCACTGGAGATTAAAGGAAAAGCTCCCAAAAGGGAAGACATCCTACCTGATGGGCAGACTGACCAGATATTAGAACATGTGGTTTCACCTGGACAGAAGTGCTGCACTGTCACTCACAGATTGTTTTCTCTTTCTTGTGTCTTTGCTTTGACAGTCATAGAGCACAAAGAATTATATAGGCCTTCTCTGAAAGAGTATTAGGATTTGTGAGAACAAAGCATGCTCTTGGAGAAATGGGTAATTAAGTAATTAGCCTTGCTGGGGTAAATGGAAGCAAGAAGACCTAGGGATAAGCTGGAACTGAATCTCTTTTTTTCTGTACACTACATTTTTCTGTACACACTGTGCTTATTGAAATCTGGAAGAAAAGCACCATTTGGGTAACTTAAGTGCTGAATCCTATGCCCAACTTCAGAAATATAAGAGGCTCCACTCCCATTATTAACAGTGCCTGCTTGGTAAGGCTTGTCACATGTCTCAGCAAGGACTGATTATGAGTTGATAATAAAAACCTGTCTTTGAAATGGGTGGGAAATTTGTTTTGGGTGGTTAGAATGTGGTCAACAACAGCATGCTCTGTATTTTGTTCCGTAAAAGAAATATCAGCCTTAAAAACCCTTCTTGAAACTTCCTAGCTCCTATCATTGTCCACCACTGGACAAGTTGCAAATTCAACTGAACACATGGGAAAGCTGAATAACAAACAATAAATCTCACAGTACATAAAGCAATTTGACACAGTAATAAAGGTGCTGGGATTTGATGTAAATGGCACCAAGTCTGTAGCAAATGTTATGAAAGTCTGCTTATACCAGATAGGTTGACTACCCATTAAATGCACAAGATCCATTTCAGACAGCTATGTCAATTCATGTCAGAACAAAAGAGCAATAAAACAGTGGATTCTGCAAAAGTTTAAGATTATGAAATAAAATTCCAGTGGATTTGTTCAGTTGAATGTTGTATTCTGTATTTTTGAAGATTAAATGCGGACTTTCTGACAAATCCTGACATCTTTATTTCTTCCCCAGCACAACTAAAATAACCAATAGACACAAAAAAACCTCTCCTGTAAAGACTGTGATATTATTTTCCTTCCAGGTTTTGAAAACCTGGCTTTTTGATGCACAATTCATTAGTTATTTTATGGGTGGTAGTAAAACTAAGTGAGTAACTAACTAACTAGATTTGTGTCTCGTCAGCCCCAACATCAACAGAGCTGTAAGCACTGGTTTATTTGAAGGAATGTTTGCTGCTTTTATAAGCCACTTTTGGGTAAACTTTACGATGGTTGTTGAAAGGATCCTGAAAAAGTTGCATTGCTACAACATTTTGTACATTTCATGAGTGGATTTTCAGGTGAGTACTTATTCAGCTTTGTCAGCAAAACTTCTTGTCTGGAATGCCATCATTCTGAGGAATTAAAAACATATGTATATAACAGCTAATTCACTGTGTCTACTACAGTGACTGTATTTATGTGCTAACAATACATGCAAGCTCTGAGCACAGTCCTATAAGAAAGAATAAAACACTTTGTCTCCTCTTTACACACATAATGCCACATTTGCTGGAGTATTTCAAGAGCTCCTGTATTATGTTTGCATTATGCTTCATAAACTGCACTAAGTAAAACGATAAAGACTAATGGTAAGCAGATTAGATTGCTACTGAGAGTAGAATGGGTTGATCCAAAATTATTTTATATAATGGGGTAAGGTAGATGATGACCTACAAACAAATGAGGAAGGCATGGACTGGGTTGGCAAGCAAAGTGTGCAGTGTGATGTGGAATAGGGAGACCTTGAAATCAATAAAAGGGCTGAGAAGTGCCTAGCCCAAGAATATGCACACCAATAATGAAGTGCCTACACCAACATTAATGTTGGGGAAGCTCTCATACCTTTTCAGGGAAATCTGCATGACTGTGGGCCCATCTGAAGTGCTTGTATACTATTTCAGACAAGGACGGATGGGTGATATCATGGTACTGCCACTCTTTAGTATCTTGAAAGTTCATTATGATCAGGGGAGATTCTTGAGGATTGAAGGAAAACAAATATCACTCCTGTCTTGAATACCAAGAAGGGTCACATAGTCCAACTCCCTGCCATGGCAGGGACACCTTCCATTAGATCAGATTACTCAAAGCCCCTGCGCTGAACACTTCCAGTGATGAGGTGTCCATAACTTCTTTGGGCAACCTGTTCCAGTGCCTCACCACCCTTACAGCAAAGAACTTCCTCCTCATAGCTGATCTAAATCTACCGTCTTTCAGTTTTAAAACTGCACTCAGACCCACTGCCTATGTCGTAGATGAAGATATTAAATAGTTTTGGTCCCTGTATGGACCCTCGAGGACACAACTTGTTACTTGTTTCCACTTGGACATTGAGGCATTTACTATATCTCTTTAGAAGTAGCTGTCCAGCCAATTCATAATCCATTTAAGTTTCCATCCATCAAACCCTTATCTCTCCACTTTAGTGGCAAAAATAATGTGTAGGACAGTACCAAAGGCCTTACAGAAGACCAGGTAGATGACATTAGTACCTGTTCCCTTGTCCACTGATGTAGTCACTCCATTGCAGAAGGCCACTAGAATAGTCAGGAAAAATTTGCACTTGGTGAAGGCTGAGGGAGATGACGTTGTCTTTCTGCTTTAGTGAGACAGATCTAGTGTGCCATGTCCAGTGCTGATGGCTGGATCGGATGATCTATAAAGACCCTTTCCAACTTCAACTATTTTGTAAATCCATGGTTCTTTAATGGGACCTTTTATTGAAAATCAGCTTATATAAGCACAATTCTGTGCGGAAAAATATCCAAAGGAGTCACGAAAACTGCATGATGATCAATTTCAATATAACCAGAACATGATTAGAAGACTGCTGATATGATAGAATTCCTTTGTAGAAAATCTAGTGGTTATGCAAAGATGATGTTACAGGAACTTATGAAAAGTGCAATACCAGATCCTGGCAACATCAGTAAGGCAAAAACAAAAAAAAAGCCCTCACTAAGAAGCAGCAAGAAGGCAAAGGAAATAACATTGCGTTTACCTTGGGGAAAATGCAGTTTAATAAACTTAAAGAACATATTCTTTAAAAAAGATGAAACACGGTGAAATCATAATTTTAAAAATCTGGAGCTGATAATAGATAAAAATAAATAATTAATTATAATGAATGTGGAAGCAATTCGGCAGATAAATATCAGGTTTCCAAATATCACATAATGTGACTTTTCTACTGCTTACTTTGAGACTTTGCATCACAACAGAAAGACACCTGGTGAGGTAACATCTGGTGTGCTCATGGATTTTGAGGTCATTTTTATAATTTAGTCTGACCTCACTCAGCAAGAAACTTCTGAGTTCTGACTTCCACCTTCTCGTGGTTGAGGCTTCCTTTTGAAAGCTTCTTGGAAGTTTAGATTTCAATATTGTCCTAAACTAGCTGGAGCATGAGAAAGAACCACCAGTTGGAAGGATGACCATTGTGGTTTTGCTTTTAGGTCTTTAGACCTAACCGACCTAACATCTGGAGAGAAAAGGTGGAGCCAAATAGATGTGCTCTCCAAAGAAAGGAGGGGAAATAAAGACAGGGTCCAGAAAGAAGAAGGTGAAGGTCTTGGTTGGAGGAAACACCCTGGGAAAGGACTGGGAGATGGAGGAGATACATGGTGATGAATGCCTGAGGACTCTCAGGGTCCCTGGCCAATAGCATCTGACTGGTGACGGTGAGCAGCAGCACAGCTTGGACCAGCATGATCCCAGAGCATCATGGACCAGCTGTGTCCTTTGTGCAGAGGAGGGGAGTCAAGACCTGGTGAGCATAGTGCTGCAGGGGAAACTGAGTGGGTGCGATAATCAAGTAGGGAAAAGTTCCTACCTCCTTGCTTCTTAAATAAACTCCAGTAGTCAGACACAGTACAGGTTGTCATTTACTTTCTTGTCCATGGCATAAAACAGACAGAAAAAAGACGAAACTGGGCCCTCGTATATGCTGAAGGGTTTGCAGGACAGATATATAAAAAAAGTAAATTTTTGTTAAAGGCAAAAATATTAGCTTTATGTTGTACTGAGATAAGATACATACACAAATGGTACAGTATGGATTGTTTTGGTGCTGAGTACAAGCAGTGACTTCAGTGTGCATTAGGGGCTCACAGAGCTCTAGTAAATGGATGACCTGGAAATAAAAGCTTGTATCAATGTACATGACTGCAATGGACATCAGTGTACTCAAACACTTCCTAGCACTAGTCCCTCTGACCTCATTGTCCTCTGTAAACTATTGAAGTTCTTGATTACTCTAATTGCTTGGAAACTGTGCTTTATAATTTCTGCTTTATCCAGCTCAGGAATGCTCTAACCTAAACTGGTCTCACTGTTCACTGAATTCTGGTGTGATGTTTTCTCTGCATTCCCCTCATTATCCCATGCAGTGACCATTAAAGAAACTGAATGTCTTTAATAAGCTGGATAGACAGAGCTCCTAAAGCTTTGTAACAAGAAATATGATTGATAGAGCATTTTTGCTTTCCTCCTGCCATCTTCCTTCTTGCACAAGTATTCTTCTGCATCATTTAATAGAAATCTGAACCACAGAACCATTGGGATCTTGACAGTGCTCTGTACTGAGACAAAGCAATTTCTTTATTTTTCTTTGACAGCCCTGCTTCTTATACTTCTGAAGATGATTTTAGTCCTTTTTGTTACAGCACTTCACTGCTAGTGTGTTGAAATAATATTCTATTTTTGAACAAAAAGGGTTTTTTTTCTCTGACTTACTACTTTCCACATAAGGTGGACATAAGTTCAGTGTGAATTTCCTGCTATTGCACATGTTGCTAAGTCATTAATTATGAGGAAACAGTTTTAAGATACTCAGAATATGCTGTTGGAGAAGCATGTCTTCTTCACTATTTATCTCACTTTTTTTCCCTTATCTTCAAGATATTGAGATCTTTACGTCATAAATTGGTCCGTTCATGGATGACTCTCCTTGAAGAGCTGATACAATAAGTGACATTAATCCGTTTGATGTTCTATTTGTTCCATAGAAAATAAAACGCTGTGTAGTACTTTCTCAAATGCCCTGCAGGAATCCCAGTGTGCTACATCAATGTGTTTATCCTGATCAGATGGATGAATAATAGCAGCATAGAATGGGAAAAGACATTCCATGTCATTGAATACACTTTTATTTTATCACAAACGTTTGTGTAATATGTTTATAGGCTGCTCTATAGCAAACCAGATATGTTTGCCTGAGTACTACAATTAACCTGTTGTATCACAACTTTGTTACTATTGTGATTAAAAGCCTTCTTCGAAATTCTGGCCTGAGTTTATTAATTATAATAATCCTTCTTTGTCCCACAAGTGCCCTTTGTCTTAAATAGTTCTTCTGTCATCTTCAGATTTAGTCCCAGATATAGTGATATTCAGTTTCAGACATATTTCTAAACAGAATGTTTTTGCTGTTGTTGGTCAGTTGGGATTTTCCTGGTAAAACAAACCCAATTCTTCTACTCTTGGGATAGTTATACAGTGTCATTGTTGTGGATTTTCATAGCAATTATTTTCAGCAGTTATACTATCATCAGGAAAATTATAGGTTTATTTGATAAGCCACATGGACAGCCATTAATCATGGGCTTTGCTTCTTTGTGTATTGGATAAACATTTTATTATGACACTGTTTTCTCTGAGGTTGAATTCAAGCTAAGCAATCTTCAGTTGTTGCAAGATCTGTCTGTCCGTCCTACTTAGAAATATAAACTAGGCTGATGGTCTTTTCAGTCAACTCTCACAGATCCAATTTATGCATTCAATTAATGAATAAATTAAAATTAATTCATTAATCGATACTATTTCTTGTTCAGGAATCTTCTCAAAACAGATCTACTGAGAAAGAAGTTTCTGGGTTTGAAAATGTTGAATTTCAGCAAATCCTGCTTTGAACCACCTTTATTAGGAATGCTATGCAAAAATATATACTGAACACTTTTCCTTGTTGTGCATCCTTACCACATCCTCTTACATTTCCATTCAAATGTAACAGTGGATGCATACATTACTTAGGAACTCACCTGCATTGTAATGTGACTACTTACTTACTGGGCCATGACTTTTTTTGCTGGGCCATTTAAACTTCAGTGATTATTTCGCTTTCTTTATCAGCTTGCTGCAATAAATTTTCTATTTGAATTCATTATGTTCAAGTGGTTCTTTTTCCATATCATATTGCATATTAAACTAGAGTAGTCGTTTTCACCTCTTCTTTTAATCAAGACTTTTTTGTATAAAGAAAGATTCTCTGTGGTTTTGAAATCATGGCTTCTTCTGCATCCAATAATATCCTTGAAGAAGTGTCCATTAACACTTCCTTCTTTAAATTCATCACTTCATATAAAGCATCATTAAATATTGGGATTAAATTTATCACCTAATATAGAACATCATTAATGTTACAATGTTAATGTTAGCATAATCTCTTCAATTCAGAGAAGGACTTGCCAGTGCCTGTTGTGATTATAAATAATGAGGAAATCATCAAAATTCTGTAACCTTAATGATGTCCAAAAGTCCAGATGATTTTGCAAACGCAGACACATTTATTCCTCACCAATCTAGTCATAGCTGATACAGGTGACTAATCTCATTTACCTTCCTGTCTGATTCCTCTTGTTATTTCAGAGTTAGCTCTCTAATTTGTCAGTTTTCCCAGCGCTTATCATTGCTACTCAAAACTGGTCTCCTGGATTTGTTGCTAAGTCCTGTAACTATTTACTTTAAACCTGCTGCTTTCCTTGAACATGCAATTTTATCTGTATTGCAAAACTTCTTATAACAAGATACTGCTTCTTGAAAAGGGCCGTATCTCTGCAACAGAAAAAGGCCTTTCTAATGGTAAGGTAGGGTGTTGCTGCAGAATGCAGTACAGCCAGGGCTCAGCGAAGTCTAGGAAATTGTCAGTATAGCGAGAGGGAACAGAAAGGAAACAACCCTTCTGCAGGAACAGGTTTTTACTTTTCAGGAAAAAAAATAGGGTGTTAAAACATTTCTATGTGAAACAAAATTTGAGTTGGATGTACATAATGCTGCCCAGGAGGTATACTATTTCCTTACTAAGCTGTTACAAGAAAAATACTTTCTCGTTAAATGAAAATCCTTAAAATAATTACGGGGGGCAATCCCTATTCTTTACAGTGATGGAATTGCATGGTATCACTGATGTTGGAAGGGACCTCTTGAGGTCACCTGGTGCAACTACCTTGCTCAGCCAAGGCTACCTACAGCCAGATGCCCAGGACTGTGTCCAGACAATATTTTAATACACAAAGTATGGAGAAACCACAACCTCCTTGGCAACCTGTGCCAGTGCTCAATCACCCTCACAGTAAAAGTGCTTCCTGCCATTCAGAAGGAACTTCCTGTGTTTCAGTTTGTGCTCACTGCCTCTTTTCCTGTCACTAGGCGCAACTAAAATGATCCTGGCTTCCTCTTCTTTGTACCTTCACTTCAAGTATATATACACAGTTATAAGATCACCCCTGAGCCTTCCCTTCTTCAGGTGGAACAAACCCAATCTTCTCAGTCTATCCTTTTAGGAGACATCTCCAGATCCTTCATCCTTTTTGCAACTTCACTGGATTCTCTCCAGTATGTCTCCTGTAAAGTAGAGTCCACAACTGAATTGTTGTGTCCACTTGTGGACTCCACAGTCCTGATGGGTCTTATCAGTACCTCGATTTGCTGTCAAATCTCTTCCTAATGCATCCCAGGAGATTATTGGGCATGTTTAATACAAAGGCACGTTGCTGGACTGTGTGAAACTTTTTGTCCAGCAGAACCGCCAGGACCTCTTCTGCAAAACTGCTTTCTAGCTGTTCAGCCCTCAGCAGGTATTGCTGCATGGGTTTATTCCTCCCCAGGAGCAGAACATAGCTTTTTCCTGTGTTGAAGTTTATGATGTTCTCATTATCCCCATTCTCCATCTGTCGAAGTACCTCCAAACAGCAGAACAACGTGTGAATGTGGGAATTCATTGGTCTGAATCAGGAGGGTAAGAATTTCAGTCCATAGCCCACAAGACTTTGTGACTCCCACATGTATTTCATCTCTGGCATTTTCCTTCCTCAGGTGATTTCATTATTAGGCACTGAAATTAAAATATTCTCATGAAAGGCTTCCATTTGACATGCTGTGTTTTCAGATATTTAACAGCTCATTTTATGCCTTACAGACTTTCTGCATTATTTCAGTTTCAGGTAGTGGATACAATCCTACTTATTGCCTAGGTACAGAATGAAAGACATTTGTGCTCCTAGTTATACTAAGCCAGCTAAGGGGAAGAACATACATTACTGCTTCAGTCTGTAGAGAAATTTCTAGATTCAAGGTCATAAGTCAACAAAAGAATTAACTTCACAAAGGAGGTATTGAAACAGTGTGGGGAGAACTTGAAGGGATATCATTGTAATTCCTCCATCTGGCAACAAACACTCCGTCATTTGCTGTCCTAATACGGAACACAGTGATTAAATATGGCTAAGCACTCAAGCTAGTTGTGATTTTTTAATTAAAAGAGAAGCAAATTGTTCTGATTTTTTATCATAGGAAAAAGATTTATTGTCAACCTTTGTGCACAGATGCAATTCCATTCAAATTCTGACTAAGCCTCTGAAGTGGAGAACAAAACCCAGCATGGCCTTGTTTAGGCTTTTCTTCAGAAATACAGAAACACCTGTAATCAACTGCATTTGCTAATGGATGGCATTTTATGCAGCAATAGGTTGGGGTTTTTTTGCTGGTTTTAGAAGTACCCATAGACTGTCATATTGGCATGTCCTTTAAATACAGTACAGGCTGTATAGTGAAGATCTGACTGAGGTTCTATGAAGAAGGAAAAGGATCAGATATTGAGGAATTTTTGAGGGTCTGTAAGTCTGTATATTTGCAAAGTCTTTCTTTCCCTGCAAGAACTCCTCATTTTCTATTTTTCTATTTTCCTTTTTTTTCCTACCTTCTTTCCTGCAACAGACCATTTCCAGAGAGAAGGATATTGTGCTGGAATGACTTCAGGGGTGAACACCACACTTCTATTTACAGAAATGTTTGAATCAAAAAAGTAACAGCAATGCACAAAGTCAGGCACTTGTGCATGTAACTGAATAGTATTACTTGTTGACAGCTATGTCAGAGCATCATGCCTGCTAAAAATGGTCAGGTTTGGTGCCAAATCGCATTAGAATCACAGAACATCCTCTGTTGATTTCAACTACAGATTCTGCTTGAAGTAAAAATGCGTCCTCTGAAATACCTGTTCATTACCTTTACATAATACTTGGCTACTAAACATCAAGAAGAGTAAAGGCATTGATTTCAATTCCAGCTATTCCTTTTGCTCATGATTATATGTCAAACCTACCACAGGTGAGTCGTAGTCAGAAGTTCTTACCATCTTAAGGTTGTTTGATGGTCTACATGAAATGAGTTTTCCAAGCATAAAGTCTGGACGTAGTGTAGTTAGGACTCAGTCTTCCCTCATCAGTACCTGAACCTTTCACCATACTGTCATGGAAACATGTAATCAACAAAACACTCTGTGCCTAGCCTGTGACAGTTCTTAAGAAGCACCATATTAATTCATTAAGCAGCAAAAATAATATGCATTTTTAAAGAGAAAGAGTGAGACAAGAAGAGAGAAGGTTGTCAATACTAAAATATGTCCATTTATCCTGTGGCAGTACTCTGAGATGTTTTTCACATTGGTTGCTGTACCCAGTTAATCCTGTTAAGTGTAAATGATGAGTCAAGTTGACAGCTTGGTCCCTATTTATGCTTGTATTTTCTTTAAACTCAAAGTTTAAATAAATGTAATTTGATGGGGATGAATAAATCCCTTAGGCCTTTTTACTGAAGAAGCTCAGGAAGAGGCTATTTTAAATGGAAGAAAAAGAATGCAAACTAGAAATACCTGAGAGCAAAACAGCAAAACAGTTCTAAAATCCTGCATACCCTAGTGACCAAGTAAAGAATGAAAATTAAAGAGAACCTTTATAGTAAATGAATCTACTGTCTAAAAACCATAGCTTGGTCAGCATCATGAACTACATGAGCAGAAAAATATGAATGTCGCTTTAATAAGGTATAATGTTTGTTGGAGAAGATGAAGCAACAATGGAAAATATCCTTAACAGGCAGCCTGAACATGAAATTATCAGTATATTCATAAACTGGACATATCAGAAACCACTGGTAAATCTAAGCAGGTACTCTGATCATTAGTGTAATTGATCTTAACTCATCAGTTTATGACGAATATATGATTAAAATACAGATGAAAGCTTTACTTCTCTCTTCTCCCTTCCACTCTGCCTCTTCTTGTGCATCTTGTAACTTGTAAAGAAAAAGGAAGAAAGGGTTTGGCTTTGCACACAGCTCATCACAGACATGAAAGGCCACTCAGTGAAAGCAACAGACATCATAGGTAATGCGGCAGTGTTTAGGAGCTAGGTGTTACAAGGTATGGCAGCCAGAATCTGAACAGCGAATGTAGAACTAGAAATAGAGTTAAGTTCCTTTAAGTTTTATTTGCTATTTATATTATTGGCTGAAGCATCACTTGAGTTGCAGGTCCCAAGCGGCCTGCGTTTGGAAAGAAAGAACATGATGATTCTTCACTCATGAGGGTGGTGAGACACTGAAGCAAGTTGTCCAGAGAAGCTGTGGCTGCTCCATCCCTGGCAGTGTTCAAGACCTGGTTGGATGGGGCTTTGAACAACCTGGTCTAGTGGATGGTGTCCCTGCCCATGGCAGGTGGTTGGAACTGGATGAGCTTTGAGGTCCCTTCCAATACAAATTATTCTGTGATTCTATGATTTCATCTGGGACAAGACCCAGTGTCTGCCCTGACTATGCTTAGGTCTCTCAGAAGTCAGTAAGAGAAGTCCAGGCTTACCAGACTAGCTCACAGCTCTGGTAAACAGAACCACTGGCTGTGAGCTTCTTCCCCAACACTGATCTGAAACGGAACCTGTGGGCATATCTGTGTACAAGCAATGTGACTGGAGGAAAGTCAGGGTAGGTCCTCGCTTTAACTGACAGCATAGGCACAACTGCCTTGGGCTGGCTTCTTGGGCTAGGGGACACTGGAAATAAGGAGATAATTTTTGATGCTGTCAGAAAGGTTACAGAGGTTTCCATGACTCCTGAGGGATTTAGCTCTTTCAAGATGTGTACTGTCTGATATATTGCTCAACACTGCAGAGACACCAGTATAGACCAGTGAGGTTTCCGTTAGCACAGAGTGGTATAATTCTTGTCAGACTGACATTCATCCTCATTTGCTTCCTCCTTCTCTCAGCTGGGAACCAGATTTCAGCAGCAAGCAGAAAACTTACAGGAAAAAGAAGTAAGGAAAGAAATATAAAGCTTCACAGAATCATTCTGTGCAGATGTTAGCAGCTTAGGGGTACCCATAGAGGTTCACATATCCGCAAAACTTCCAGCTGAAAGATAGATGACACCTAGTCTAATAAGCACTGGTCTCCAAACAGGCATTCATTGATTTCAATCTTGTTAAATCATGTTGTAGTTACTCAAAGACAGAAGGAAGGAAAGAAATCCAAAACAGAACTCAGCAATAACCAAATTCCCCAGGAGATGAAATCAGCAATTTTACTGACTTCTCAGGCTGGAGAACATGAGTTTGAAGGAATTTAAAGGATAGGCAAGGAAAGCTGTTCTGTTTTACAACGTGGTAACGTAACAGAAGTAAGTAGCTGCAGAGAGATTTTTAAAGGCAAAATGTGGAGAAGACCTTGAAACAGGAGAAAGAAAATATATTCCAGTGAGATCCAAGCTTCCGTGAAATCTATTTTCTCATAAAAAAATATGAAGCTGTATTTAATTTGGAGCATGCTTATGAGCTCCTTTCTAAGTCTGAAATTGCCATCTATACTCCAACCTCTAAGTCTCCAGACAAAAAGTGGTTTTAATACTTTCCAGAGAGAATACTATGATCCAGGAAAACCATGCAGTCCAAAAGCAGAAAGCAGTCGTAGTTCTGAGCCCCAGTGTCTGAAATATTGTAAATGGCAGCTCTAAAGCAGATGCTCAAGTATTCCTGGGTTATTTGTTTTGTTTTGGGTTTCTTTTCTTGTCTTTTACTAAATGGTAAAAGTGTTCTCAGATTGCACAGAAAACATACTTTGTGGCAAATGGGCACTTACAGAGAGGGAGTGTTTGGGCTGGTTCAGAGCTTGGCAGAGTGCATCGGGTTGTATCCTGTTCCCGGTCTTTCCAGTCACTTAGGAATAGTTCAGGACAAACATATTTTTCTGTTTTCCCCTTTTGTAGAATCACAGCATCAGAAATGGGCTTAGGGCTTTAGACTGTTTAAAGTGACGTCATTCCTATCACGGAGAGATAGCAACCAGATATCACTGCAATAAATACTACTTACTATCCGTGCTTGGGGTGGAGTGAAACTTAATCCACTAATGCTTGTAAAATGCTTCAAGAGTCCTTGATGAAAGCCAGCATAAGAATGTAAAGCATTAGCCTTGGAAGTGACAACAGAATGCACTGTGGAAGGAAGAATAGCAGTAAGATTATTGGGTTAAAATCTCCAAACTCAGGGCAATATTCACTTGTTCCTCACAGCATCTCTTTCCCAAAAGCATGGCTCAGTAGCAGCTCTAATCCTGATGATAAGCAGTACTGACTTCAGATGAGCACCAGTGCATCATAAGGTCTCCTCCTTTTGATTCTGAGCTGGAGGGACAGTGTTGTACTGAACTTGCTTACTGAGAAATTACCCTGTTACTTCTATGTCTCTCCAAATTTCTATGGCAGTGTCCACTGATGTTTTAGAACAGGCGGTGGTTAATGCTGCTCTCTTCTGGAGCCAGTTAGTCAGTGCTTGGATATTGCAAAGGGAATGTCTCCTGCTATACACGGGTTTGGCCTTAAAAATACCAAGGAATTCACTGAAGGTTCATCACTGTCTCCCTGAAAAGTTCAACTACCAATATATTTAGGACAGGCCTGATGACCCTTTGCTGCTTTAAGCCATTTATTATGTACCATGTTGGAAATAATCATCTGGAAAATGCCTCTCCAGACAACTGGCCAAGACTTTGACCAACTGATCTGCATGTCCCAGTCTTATCTGGTATGACTGTGTCAGGTGCTTACAGTATGACTACACCCTGGATTAAGCACTCTGTAATTTAACCCAGTGGCATAAGGTTAGGAGCCTTGATTCAGCCAGGGCAAATGCAAACAGAAAAGCCAGTGCTGACAGGAGTTATTCCTTGTGCTGACCATAAACTACTGTGGAATGTAGATGTGCCTTTAAAGAGATGCTGCATATGGCTGTAAGTGTATATAGTGCAAAGTCATGGCATTTCTGCAGTCCAATGACTGATGCTAAGCACAGAGCATTTTCCTCCACAGCCCACTAAATAACTTACAGTGTTACCTTGCACACTTTGTAAAAGTCTCATTATGGTCATAGAGAAGTTCATCAGAAGTTAAAGAAAAAGCAGAGAACATTATTAGCACATAAGCATGGCTATTTCATAGTGTCCTTTGGGAATATTGAAAGTAGCAAACCCAACAAGTAAAAAGCTATGGTAGCTGCCTATGAAGTAAAATTTTGTATATTCCAGGTGAGTTACACTCCAATGATTCCTGTGCTTGAAATAAGAGACTTTATTGTTAGGGTGCAAAAAGAAATGACATGAGAGTTTGACACTCTCACATGACAGCTAGCTGCTTGTGTACCTTCAGAGTTCTACTGTGTCTCACCTGAGAAGTGCAGTAAATTGCTTTGATACCAGCTCCCATATTATTCCCAGATGCCTGTTGCTTGCACTCCTTTTTGTTTGTGGTCACCCAGAGAACAGGATTGTCTGAGAGTACACACACCTCACTGACCTGAGTAGAAATCATCTGTCAGTGAAGGATAATAATCATCCACCAATAAAATGAACATCAAATCCTTTTTTTCACCCTCCTTCCTTCCATTATTCCTCTCAAGTGAGCAGCTCAGTTGCTTCCAGAGCACAGTAATAAAAGAAATGAAAGACACAGGAATCACATCTACATTCACAGGGGGCGGATATTCACCTGGCTAAGATGCAGCACGAGCACTCACAGCTCCTGTAATGGGCATTCAATCTGATTTGTAAATATACAAATAGCTGCCATGCTATTGCAAAATTGTCAGGGAAAAAACCTACCCCAATCCTGGCTGCTTCTCTTGTCATAGCTGAAAATGAAATTACTGTTTTCCTTCACTTCAAGAGTTGTCAGGAGGCAGGTAGAATTTTCATAGAATCATCTGGAACATCTTAAAACAGGGAAAGTGATGCTATCTGCTGCTCACATCCAGCTGCCTTTATATATGGAAATTATATGTTGAAATTGTTTTGTCAAAAACTGCCTCTTGGTCAAATGGTCATTTCAGAAATGCAGATTAATGATAACGCATTTTATAGAAGAGAACAGAACAGAACAGTTGGAGAGCATTGGTCCACCTTCTTCAGGATTAGTGACCAGCAGGTCGAAGGAGGTGATCCTGCCCCTCTGCCCTCGTGAGACCTCACTTGGAGTATCGTGTGCAGTTCTGGTGCCCTCAACATAAAAAGGACATGGAACTGTTGGAACAAGTGCAGAGGAGGCCAAGAGGATGATCAGGGAACTGAAGCACCTCCCGTATGAAGACAGGCTGAGAAAGTTGGGACTGTTCAGCCTGGAGAAGAGAAGGCTGCGTGGAGACCTC
>WYDI02008390.1:0-14652 GCA_009867235.2 Psittacus erithacus | reverse complement strand
TCTGCTTCCATTGCTGCAACCACCCCCACAGGGCATTTGCCACCATCCATGAGTCAGTATAGAGATAAAGTAGTGGCAACTTTTCTCATTCAGCAATGTCCAGGGCCAGCTGGATGGCTTTCACCTCTGCAAACTGACTCGATTCACCCTCTCCTTCAGCAGTCTCTGCAGCTTGTCTCTGGGGACTCCATACAGCTGCCTTCCATCTCTGACACTTCCAAAGCACTGGAGGGGCCCAGTGGACTGCATGCTCGTCCATTCTGTCCCACACACCCTGTCACTCATGACTGTCCAGCCTTGGGGAAAATCTCTTGGTCCTCCTATATCGTCGTCTGATGCAAACATGACTCTGCTTAGCTCCAGAGATCAGACGAAATGGTCGTGGGTAAAACACAGTCTGTATGTGTGCCAGCATGGTGATCCCCCCATCACAATCAGCAGGCAAGTCTCAAGGGTACCTAAAGCCCATTCAAAACCTTCAGAACTCTCACATGACACTGCTGTACTTGTCACAGGGACTGGTGTAGCTGCTGTGCTTGGAGTTGGAGTAGCTGTGTTATCTGTTGTCAGAGTTGGAGTAGCTGCTGTATTTGTCACTAGGGTGTGTGGGAATGTCTCCCTCATATGCTGACCACCAGAGCAACAAGGGAAAAAAGACGTGTAATTGCTATACACTTCTGTTATGTACCTCCCGAAGTACAGAGGTGGTGACCACACTGGGAACGCAAGCCAGATCAGTTTCATGATCAAGGATTCTACTGTATTACAAGTCATTACCATAAAGTACAATGAAACAAGAACCTTAGCTCAAGGCCCCCAGCCGACAAACACTAACACAGCAAATACCGGCTGTAAATATGGTATGACATGCTGAAACAGTGCGATCAAGAGCAACAACTTTGAGAGCCAATAAATCAGCATTGTGATGAGTGACTATTAATCTGAAACAATGAATGCTTATCACAAATACAATTAGTCACACTCTAGTCAGATCTGTCATTATCTCAACTCTTCGTACCCCACATTGGGCACCAAAAAGAACTGTTGTGGTCTAAATCCAGTCAGCCAGTAACTCAGAACCCTGCAGCCTTTCCCTCACTCTCCACTTCCTCCTCCTGCTTCTGGAGGGATGGGGAGGAGAATTGAAAGAAAGTGACTCCCACGGGTTGAGATAAGAACAGTCCAGTAACTGAGGTATAACACAAACCACTGCTGCTATCACCAATAATAATAATAAGGGAAATAACAAGGGAAGAGAATACAATTGCTCACCCCCTGCAGACTGATACCCAGCCCGACCCCAGCAGTAATCTTGCCCTTCCGGGTAGCTGTCCCCAGTTTAAATCCTGGGCATGACGTGCTGTGGTATGGAATACCTCTTTGGTTAGTTGGGTCAGGTGTCCTGTCTCTGCTTCCTCCCGGCTTCCCCTCCTCCCTGGCAGAGCATGAGGCTCAGAATGTCCTTGCTCAGTCTAAACATTACTGAGCAGCAACTGAAAACATTGGTGTTATCAGCAATGTTCCCAGACCGAAGGTCAGAAACACAGCACTGCACCAGCTACTAAGAAGGAGAAAAATGGCTGCTGCTGCTGAACCCAGGACATTGATAAACTTCTGGGGACTGAATAGGGAAATATGCTCTTATGCCATATACAGTAAGTAAAGATCTCTTAGGATAGCAAAATTGTTATTTTTATGTAACACTTCTCATAATATTTGTTTTGCAGGTGAAGCGAGATTTGAATTTAAGAACTAAAAATGTTTTTCTTTATTCTTAAGTGTCTGAATTCTCACAGCTCCTTTATTTGCAAGGGCTACAAATACACTTTTATTTCAGACAGCTCTGCAGAATTATGTAAGGAGGTAACCCCAGTAGGCAAGGTCTTGCCAGCATCCATGCTGTAGCTCTTTTGGGGCATCACAATGCATAATGCAAAATGAAAAATAATAAACTGGAAAGGGATAACAGTTTTTAAAGCTGAATGCATTTTATGGCTTTTCATGGTAAAAGTCAATTTGCATGTCTCTGAAAAATCAGAGGATACATTATGTTTTTAAGTTACCAATATAGCAAGATAGTGTCACTGATCCTCATAATTGATTATACAAAGAGAATGAGAATACATGCACACACAGAGGTCATATGTAACTTTTATTTTTTAGATAGGTAATAGTACACTATATTATCTGTTCCTCAGGCATGAAAAAAGCTGTTTACGAGATATATAGGTCAATCCACATGGATCTAAACATTTTTTCCATTATAAGTATACTGTGGTTCACTTTAGCATGAGACTGTTGCAAATTTGTTCTCTCGCATGTGCAGAATAACCTTTGAAAATATTTAGGGGCTATTTTAATTGTGTACCCTGTCTAGAACTTTAATTACAATACACTGAAATGCAAAGTAATCAAAGAAGTTACATGCAGCTTCAACATGTAAACAGATTCTACAAATTTCCTTTTTCGGTAAAGAAAAATCTGACATCTCAGAATTTTTTAGAGTTGAAATGAATCTCCTCAGTTGTGTATTGTAGATTTTAAAGGTCAGGGGATCATATACTTTTAAAAGTGTACAGTGTTACTAAATACAGAAAAGTTGTTTCTGTTGTTCAGTTTAATACACATAAATTGTTTCAGAACCATACCTCAGTGACCTGAGGAAGCACAGGGTTATGTTTGGGTTAATTTTGACTTTTAGAGGAGGAAAAGTATCTAGCAGAGTCACAAGTACAGAAAAATTTACTTTCTGGTTCCTAAATTAGCAGAATCCAGCACTGATAAATATGGTGTTCTGTAGCTCTTTCTGTGCATGAAATACAAACAATGTGTATACAGATTATAGAATATCTTACATATAAGTGAAGTCACTAGGAGAAAGTCTCTCCACTGCCTTCTTCCTTCATGTTCTGGAATTTGTCAGTTTATGTGGAATAGAGACTTGTACTGTTTTTAGTTGTCTGCCTTCTCTGTTCAGTACCAGTGAAGAATGGTCTGCTGAATGGAATCCAAAACATCCAGCAAGATACAAAATTGTTGTTTATAAGTAGTCAGTGGGCTATCTAATAGGTATGGGTGAGTTCTGTAATTTCGCCTGTCTTCATATCCTCTATATTTTGCTGACGCTTGTGAGAATTTCCTCACTGACTATTTTTTCAAGGACTAGATATTTGTGTTGTGATAGTCAGAGAGGTGTTCATACTGCCATCCCTATCTGAGAAACAGGGGACCCCAGGTGAAGTTCATGCTCAGGTTTAGTAGGCTGAAAGTCAATATCTTGCTTTCTATGCTTATTTGGATGGGGGAATTGAGAATTAATTCTTCCTTTTGAAACTGTGCCACTATACACACACACAGTCCATACAAAAACATGATTAACGTGGCCAAAAATAAGATATAGAAATAAAAATATATTTCTTTAGGAATAGGTTGTTTTCTGCCCAGTATTTGATATTACATTTGTATTTAATAACTCAGCACTTAAAGATGTACCATTGAGATAAGGAGTTTCATTTGAATATAAGGAAGCAAATGAATAATTCCAAAGATGGAAATATAAAGCAATGAAATATTGCCTGGGGAGTCTAAGGGGCCTTAATAAACAAATTCAGAGTAATAAGATACTTTGTAGTTTGAAAAGGTGAAAGCGGTTCAGGGAGGCACATTCTGAAAGTAAAGTGAGGGTGGGTTTTTGTTTGTTTATTTCTTCCTTGCTTCAAACAATAGTGATAGTGTGGAACTATTTTTCTGCCAATGTAAAAAATTATCTTCCTTGTATCTGTGTTGCATCCAATATAAATATCTACTTCTCCAAGTGGATGTGGGGACAAATTTATGCTAGATGGGCTTCTTCAAAATGGACATGTGCTTATGATTAGTGCTCTGATAGAAAAAATGGAAACTCTTTCAATGATAAAACATTAATTAGAGGCTCTGTTTAAGGGCCATGCTAACACAGAAGCGGGGAATAATGGGGATATGAATGCAATTTCTACAATAAATTCTAGCTAAATTTAACAGCTAAACTTGAAAAAGATAATTGTCTTTCTAGAGGCTCTTTCCAGCCTATCTGTTCTATTTCAGTTTGTATAGGAGAAAAAAAAAAAAAAAGAGGATTTTTAAGGTGTTTGAAGTCAGATACGAAAGCCAAAATTAAGTGCCCTGACTGCTGTCATGTCTGGTATGAGAGTGATATTCCTAATCTGTTGTGAAAATTTGTTATGTTAGTGGCAAAAGACTACTAGTTTGGTTCCACCAGTGAAGCAAGGGGGGGAATGTTTAATTTTCAGCTTTCTTGGGATTGTTTTCTTATAATGAATATATTGACTTTACCAATGAAAAATGTGGTTCCTATGAACACATACCAAGAGGTAAATGGTATTTAAAATACACTTGTGTAGCAGGCAAAAAAATTAAAGAGCCTAATAGTTACTATAGCCTAAACTATAAATACATTTTGGAAAAATATCCAAATTCACTAATATTAGAGCAAGACAATCACGAACTCTAGGAGAGAATTTGTGCCTTCAGGCAGTTTTATAATTTCAGATTTCTACTTAAGGATCATAGATGCTCTAGTGTAATATCTCCATACCCTAAAAAGATATAATTTAAATAAACTGCTAAGGATAATTTTTCTACCCCTGGCCTAATAAGTGTACTGAAGTCACTAAAAATAAAAGAATGACAAGAAGATAATCATATTTTTTCTTGGAGTGTAAGTATCACAACATTGCAATAATGTCCAGTTAAGCGATCACCATCTTCTATTGTCAACTTTCTTACTTCAATCTAGCAAGAAGATGAAAGCATTTATTTTCAGTCCACACTACTTCAACATCCATGAAAAATCTGCAGCTCTTAATAGACCTCTATCCCCTCAGCTCTGTTCAGTACAACATGTAGTATGTTTACACATGCATTGGCACAGTCCTTTTGCTGCATTGTTTTTTTTTTTAAGACTCATTTTCAAGAAATTGAACATTGTAGACAGAACTAATTTGCTAGAAAATATAAATCACAGTTCTTAGAACACAGGTAAAGTAGAACCAACTGCACAGTTTTATATGATTTCAGCCTACTGCCAAACCTGATTGTATAGTGGTTATAAAAGGAGTATATTACAAACTGGTCATGGTGATATGCTGACCAACTGAAAGGTGTCATGTGTGTGTGTGTTTTTATTTCTCCCCAAATTATAAGGATGATAACACAATGTGCTGCTTCATTTCTACCAGGTTTATTTTGCAAAGTGCTTCTTCAGACACAGTTAGTTACATGAAGTCACTCAAAGAAAATACTTTTCTGAGATGAATTACAAGAGAACTTCAATTTCAGTAGTGATTTTTTTTCATAGACTTTGTATTTTTCAAACCTTTGAAAGATAATGCAGTAGTTGTTAAAGACAATGCTGAAACGCTTCATGCTGTGACTTGTTCCATTTACCACAAACTTCCTTCTTGCTACTCCTAGGGTATTCAGGCATTTCCTCCTTGTCTTTATAAAGTCCTATAGGATCATTACAAATGGATTTTAGTCTTCACAGCTTTTACACTCTTGTGGGAATGTTTTCACTAAGACATACTGGAGACACATTCAGGCCAAATTCTCTCACTGTCAGCAACAGTGATGTCTAGGGAATCTATACAAGAAAGGGTTGATACACAGTGATAGATCCATCAGTAAATTCTCCCACCTTCGAAAAATCCAATTTGTATGGATTTTATGGGCAGCATGATTGTGCTTGTTAAGCTCTGAGAGATCTTTCTTTCATGAACCTTGCTTGTCTAATAGTACGTTTGCTCTCAGGTGACATGACAACTTTTGGCATGGTCTCTATAAAATGCAAGTCTTTTGATACACACTCAAAACTGCAAGAAGAGTGGGGCTGAATGCTAAAATAGGGCTTTTGGTTTAGCCAGTGAAATGTTGCCTTTTTATGTGATGCTTTTTTGTGGTGTCAGAAGACTGTTTTGGAGATTTTGTCTTCCAAATGAATGGCTGGGTGAACCTGGTCCCAGGGAACGTGGGTGATTGTCCAGGTCTTTTAGAAAATCTTCCATGTTGACAAGTTAAATATTATTCAGCTAATGGTCGGTAGACAGCTAGGCCCCTTAAAATGACTTCATCTCAGGTGTCATAAGGCATCAGGGGGATTACAAAAGTTCGTAATGTGCCAAAAACCTGCATGGTACTCTGCTAGGTAGAAGACTAAATGGTAGATCATTCTCATTGCATTTTCCATATTTTTTGCAATTAGTTTCACTAGTAATCAATATGGATTCAAGGTAGGCTGAAATTGAAAAATTAATTTTGATGATTTTTTTTTAAACACGTGAGGATCCGTGCTTTAAAGAGCTACTGAAAGGACTGGAGAAGCTCATATGACTGTAAAAAATTGCCTTAGAACTCTGACTGGTAGGACTGAACAGAGAAATGGGACTCCTTTAATATTAGGGTTTAGGAAAGTTAAAGATTTGCCAAACCTGAAAGGGAAACTACCCAATATTGTTCTTCAGACAACGTGTTACTAAGCATCTGGATAGAGTGAGACAAGGAACTAAGAACAAATCAGTGAAATAGCGTTTCTTCCTCTCATGATTTTCTGAATGACTAAATCTAGACATGTGCTTTATGGAAAGATACTTCATTTTCCAAAACCACCTTTTTGAGGAAAACTCCTCTATGCACGATCACAAAAGTCTATAGCTGACATTTGCATAATGCATATGAAGAGTTTAATGAATCTTTGAATTTATAAAACCTATACAGAAGTTTTTTCAACCTTGGACTACAAGAAAAAAAGTGTCAAGAATATTTTAAGAATACTGATAGATTATAAAGAGATTGAAGATAGGATTACCTTGTATTCTCTAACCTGATTTTCTGAGGATTATTTTTAATCCCATGTAGTTATGTTAGACAAAATGTATGATATTGAATAAGGTATAAAACTTGCTTAAGAAAACAGCTTTATGAGGAGAAATTTCAGGATCTGTTTTCTGTTTATTGCAGGTCTGTAACCACTTATGCTCAAAGATGTTAAAATATCAAAACATTTTGATAGCTTCTCATTACTTTGCAACTGAAAGGTGAACTGTCCATTGACTTTTCAAGGCAGTGAAATTTTGTTATGAATATTTGGAAAAGTATTAAAGTATATGAAAATGTAGTAAAATCAGATGTTTTGATCTTTGATACTCTATCCTTGTTAACTAGGATAACTTGTCCTAGTTATCAGGACTAATATTAACTTTGGGAAACATTGTTATGTCTTCACAATACCTACGGTAAAATTAAAATTATTATTTGCTTTTTAGTAGTTGCACAGATCATTTATCACATGATACAACAGAAAAGACTATCTATAATTCAGTACTTTGTCTTAAAGTCTTTGTAATGAAAGTTGTGCACTATTTTTCTGTGTCTTTCAAAAGGAGCCTTACAATTGGTAAATGAATATTTGGAAAGGTTGAGGTATGGTCACACTAATGTTTTTGGATCAATGAGCTCATGTTGAAAGGAAGTTTAAGATGCTCTGTGTGTTACAAAGTGTTGTATTTTGCACTTTGTGCCTCTTATTAGCATTTGTAAGTTTATCAGAAAGAATGAATAAGAGATATTTTCAGTGATTTTAACTTATGTATGTATTCACACTGTACTAGAATTTTGATCTTCTGCAGACAGTGTTAGCTTTATTACCCAGTGTGTTTCCTTTTATGACAAATCATTGGAAGTAATTTGTCATCAAAAATGTTGTTCTTATGTAAAAAAAACATATGGCAAAGCAAAAGCCTTTCAGAAAGAATTCATGTGCATTACATTTTAATTATCATACTCAACAAACAACATGATTCTAGCAAGCAAAATGTGTCTGAAATTTAAACAAATGCTAACTCTTCAGAAAATCATATTATTTACTGAAAGAATAAAACCTGACAAAACTCATGACAAAAACTATGAAATAAATTATTTGGTACAGTTTTTTGCATGCATCAGGAATCCCATCATAGAAAATTGCAATGTTCTGTCTTCAGAACATGTGTTTCTCCATTTAAAGCTTAAGGAATTGTTCCTATTTTAATTTCAGTCATGGAAATAATAATTTTCTTACTCGTACAGGAAATTTGCCTGCTAGATTATTGATTCTTTAGAGGTGGAGCTTCAGACTCAAGCTTATTTTACCTATATATATAGTCATCATTTTTTTGAAAGTTGTATTGAAAAGTGTTTAAAAAAGAATTTTGTTATAAATATTCCCCCTTGATTTAGCCAACATTGGCTTATTCTGGTTTATACTCTCTAATAGCTAGTGGTGGTGAAAGCCACTGCTTATGGAAAATTTGCATAGTCATGCAAATATCATGCTTCATATCAGATGTGTTAATGGTGGGCAAATGGCTGCAGTTCTTTTTTCCCCATCTAGCCACTGAATCTATACTTAATTTGCTTTTCCAGTGTCTGGGCATATCCTTCTTTACCCATCCAAGGGCTGTGGTTCTGTTCTACTTAACAAAACAAAGCAGAACAGAAGGGTCACCATCAGGAATATACCTCAAAACCAGAGTTAATATTCAATTTTTTCATGCTCTCCACTGGCACCTTGTGTTACTGTCACATCTAGTTGTCAAAGAACACAGAAGCAATATTTTGAATGCTTTGTGGAGGGGCTGCTTTGGACTGTCTGCTGGTCTCAAGGGTAGCTAAGGAATAAGGTTCCTTTGTTCATTTCTATTCCATGGTTATCGGTACCTATGCCATTTAAAACTAGACTGCCTTAGCACCTGCCCATTCTGAGGTTACAGCTGGTCTTACATGCCGCAGCATTTGGAGCTTTGTCTTATCTACTGTCTTCTATTTGCTTCCATGTGCTTTGGCTTGATATGCCAAAAAGGATTCCCAGCTTTTTCATCATGTACCTCTCCAATGGTACTTGGGGAGTGCTGAAAAATATCTGTCACTCTCCTTGATCATACTTCATAGACTGAAAAAATTGGCAATGTATGTTAGAGCATTTGTTCTGAAGCATATTTTGTTCTGGGATTTGCTTTGCTTTGAGAGTATGCAACTGAACAATAAGAAATCGTGCCAGGCTCAATTGAATTTGGTGTTTGTTTTTTCCATTGTCTCTGTGATCTGAAGTCTACTGCTTGCCCTGTTTTGGGGAAGGATAATTCTTCAGTTCTTTCTTTTGTGAACTTTTGAAGCAGAACAGAAGTGAAGCTCGTGGTGTAAGAGTATGGGCAGATTGAATGGCATTTGCCCTCCTCCTCTTCCCACAAGCTTTATCTTCCAGAAGACTCAAAAACAGCAACAAGAAGAAATGTGTGTTTGCTTTGCTTGGCAAAAAAAAGTTAGTGTTCTGAATCAAGAGCTGAAGAAAGATAGGCAGTAGGATCTATTTCTATAGAAAATATCGAGAAAGAACTTAATCTGAGAAACAGTAAATTGAGCCTTTTGTTATTAGATCTCATATTCCTCATGTCTGAAAGCCTCTTACAGGAGTTTCGGCTTGTTTTCATTCAGCCTTACAAGCAGTTACTAAGGTCAGGTTGCAAAAAAACTTCAAAGAAAGATGAATATTTTAAGAAGTGACTCAACAAAAAGGTGTTTGTTAGAAAGTTGCTATTCCTAACTTCTAGTGAAATCCAATTCAAGACTATCTTCATTAAACAGGCCAGTCTGGAAAGGCAACTATTGTTCACTCCCTGAGGAAAATACAGAGTATCAAATACACAACCATCATGCTTATCAAGCTTACAATTTTTTTCTAAAATTACATAAATATTTGAGGAAGGTCATAATAATTAAAATGAAGCATTGTGATTGTCACTGACAGTATCTTCTGCTGTTAAATAAATATTGTATTTTTTGTAGAAAATTGGTAATTTTGAAGTATTCCCAAATATATTGACTGTGCTGCAACATAGTACTTCTTACGATGAACAAATAGTAACAGTCACATAGAAGCACAGAAACATTATGGAAAAATAACATTTTAGTCAGTCTGTAAGACAGATACTTTTTCTGAGCATACTTGGTTGTATTATATCCATTGCAACATTATTTCTTTAATTTATTCTGAGTAAAATGTAAACTGAAATTTTATTTCCTTTCAGAAACAAAGAGTTGTGATAAACTTGCTTCCTTGAAGGGATTTTTGATGAGCTCCTCTGTATTCAAGACTGTGTATGTGCTTCTTTTTAGGTGAATGTCCAATATTTATTTAAACTAACAATATCCTAAAATGTATTGACCAACATGAAGTGCTCACTGAAGCTATAAGATAAGCAACATTTTGAAACTGGAACTCTAACAAATAAAGAATGTCTTAAAAATCTCCCTTCCTCATGTCGAAAATCACCAGGTTTACTTTTAACAGTGTCTGCAGATGGTACAGAAAAAAAAAGTTTTCAAAAGAGAGGTATTTTGAAAAGTATAAAGCAGTGCAATCATAAGACTAGAGTGGGCTTCAAAAGGTCACTTGATTCATTACCCTTACCCAAAGCGAGATTTTGATACTTTTATCACTGTCAAACACTTGTCTAGCTTGTAGCTGAAGATACCCAGTGATGAAGGTATTAATAACAGATGAATACTTAGCCTTAATAACAAATTCAGGCAATTCAGAATTATAAATAGCTAGATAGTGTCTAACCTGTGTATTGTGGCAATCAAACCCAGTGTACTATTTTTCCTGCAGAGAAGTGTGGTTGTTATTTATTGCATGACTGAATTTTTGTTCTTAAGATGCATATGTCAATACACTGTCCTTTGCTTTCCTGCCTTTTTGTCTCCTGTCCGCGTCCTTCACTTCATGTCTGGTACTCCTTCAATCTGCTGTCTCTCATCATAGTATGTTAACAGATGGGGTTTCAGGATCTACCAGCCTCTTATTTCTAGAAGTCAGCTCTATGGTGAGCTGAATCAGTTCAGCTGAAAATTAATCATTTAAACTTCTCAGTGTTCATTTTCAGCTGGAATAGAAATAACATTTCTAATGCTGGTGCAAGAGGTTGCCAAATAAAACATCAAATTGAATGCTGCTTACATCCTGTTTGGAAATCAGCTCTTTAACAAAAAAGAGAAACAAAACCTGCCAGCTTCAATGGAAGCCTGATGCGATATTGGTTTTTAATTAGGAAAAAAAGGGATAATTTATCTGAAATTGGTAACTTGCCTGGAATGTGATAAGCTCTCCATTAGAAATGTAAAAAATACCATTTATTAAGAGTATTAAATACTGTACCTGTAAGTACAAAAAGAATAAATCTTACTAAAAAAAAAAGCTAAAAACTTAATAGTAGGCAGGAAATATGAAAGCGTTGAAACACAGGTTATTACAAAAATTTGTATGCGAACTGCTTAATGTTTTCCCTTTTTTCACTTAAATTGAACCCTGTGCTTAGTTATTTTATATTTACTTTGCTTTCTCTTTGAACCTTCTGCTTCATCACAGCTAGCATGGATATTTTTAAACTTGCTTGAACAGTATAGTCTCTTGAAAGCCCTGAAGACAATAATAAGGCAGAAGGTATCATAGTATTGCAAAGAAATTCCTTGGTTCAGTTCTGGTTTGCTGATTTTGTTTGACATTTCTATAATTTTAGTGGAGTGACTGCTGGGATTTTTTTGGAAGGTGTCTTTTTTTTCAATCCTTCTCAGGATCTGGGAAGTGTAGTATAAGTATTGTGTGTTGGGTATTATGTGATGCTCTGAAACAGTTTCATTAATACCAACAGTACCAGTCTCACTTCAGTGCCTGGTGAAATAATGGAGAAGATTATTCTAGGAGTTATTGAAAAACACTTGAAAGACAATGCAATCATCAGTCAAAGCCAACATGGATTTATGAAGGGAAAGACATGCCTTACTGACTTAATATTCTTTCATTACAAGGCTACCTACTCAGTGTACAAAGGGAAGGCAGCAGGTGCAGGGGTTTTGGATTTTAGCTGAGCTTTTAATACTGTTTATCATAGTATCTTTCTGCACAAAATGTCCAGCATACAAATAGACATGTACACAGTACAATGGATGAACAACTGGCTGAAGAGTCAACTTCAAAGAGTTTAAATAAATGGGACAACATCTGGCTGGTGGTGGGTTGTCGGTGGTGGGTTATCAGTGGTGTTCCCCAAGGCTCAGTTTTAGGAACAGTTCTAGTCAATGTTTTTATTGACCTGGACACAGGAGCTGAGTGTACACTAAGTAATTTTGCCTATGAGTTAGGAAGAGCCATTGATTCCTTCAGAGGTAGAGAGGCCTTACAGAGACATCTTGATAGCTGTGAGCTCTTGACAATCCTGAATGCAATTATAGACTGGAGGACAAGAGGTTGGAATGTAGCCCTGCAGAAAGGGCTTTCGATGTTTAGGTTGATGATAAGTTCAGTATAAGTCAACAATGTGCTCTGGTGGTTAAAATGGCTAACCATACTGTGGGGTGCATTAAACACAGTATAGTAACTTGTTCAAAAGAAATTATTAAACTGCTGTATTCAGCGTGGGTGCACTCACCTTGAGTATTGTCTGCAGTTTTAGGCTTCATAATATATGAAGAATTGAAAGTGTCAGAATGTGTCTGAAGGAGGGCAACAAAGACGTTGTAAGGACTACAGAGCGACTTAAGAGGAACAGCTGGGGATACTAAATTTCTTCATTTTACAGAAAAGGAGACTTCATTGCTGTCTATAACTTCTTCATGATGGGGAGCAGAGAGGGAGGTGCTGATCACTTATCTCTCATGTTCTGTGACAAGACATGAGGGAATGGCTTAAAGCTGCATCAGACGAATTCAGATTGGATATTACGAAATGGTTCTTCACTGGAAGAGTGGTCAAGCACTGGAACAAGCTCCCCAGTGAAGTGATTATGGCCCCAAGCTTGTTAGTGTTCAAGAAGAGTTTGGACAACGCTCTTAGATGTATAGAATAATAGAATCACAGAACTGTAGAATCAGCTAGGTTGGAAAAGACCTTTAAGAAAGATCAAGTCCAACCATTACATCAGAACTGCCAGACCACCACTAAACCATAATCACCAAGAACTTCATCTACAGGTTTTTTGAACACTTCCAGGGATGGTGATTCCACAGTGATTTCCTGGGAAGCCTGTTCCAATGCCTGATCACCCTTTCAGTGAAGAATTTTTTTGCAATATCCAGTCTACAGGGCAAATCTATGTTTAATACAGTTTTCCCTGAAACAGAATCACTGTATGTATATGTCTGGTTTGTCCACTCTGCCACCTTTAAGAGTGCAAGCTTCCTGTTGAGTCCATAGTGCATGTTAGTAGGAATACCACAGGTACTTGATTTGTGCCATGTAAGTAGGATTTTAGCAGAAGTTTATCAAACTGCTAAGTTTCCACAAAACATAGTACTGCAGTTAATCAATATTTGAAAACCTGATGACCACAACTCAGGCTGACATTAACCAGACGAAAATCTACTTTCCATTTAAATTATTTTCACAGCGGACACATCCTACTTCCTAACTTATTCTTATGCCTTCTCTGGTTTTCTGTCATTTTTCTTTTTTCTCCTCTCTCCCTTTGCTTGATCAAGCACAAAGCCCTCAAAACGATGTAGATGACACTTTAATGTTGCAAACAAGAGATTTTTGTAATTTTTTAGTGACAATACTGGAATGTCATGGTAGAATTTGATCACAAATGAACATAGATTAGACATCACCATCTCAGGTTGTCAGTAAGTGTCTGATTAGCACTTAAATTGTTTCACACCATTAGTTACTTAGGATTTAGTGATCATTAGTGAGTCTGAAAATGAACAAGATAAAAGGAAGCTTTGTTTTCAATTCAAGGGATGGTTTACTTTTTCCATGCAGGGTCATTTACTACTAAAGAGATGTGTGGTGTTGATTATAGTTTAGTTTTATACATTGTTATATTCTGTTATAAATATTAATGCAGTTTCAAGTTAGGCAGGGTATTCTTTACTTTCTCCTCTAAATGTTATGCACTTAGTTGTGTTGTGCATCTGCATAAGCTGGATGTAGTTTGCTTTAGTGATAGTATTCACATTCATCTCCATGATCAGCTGCATTTCAGTGCTGTGCATTGGGTATATTTATGCCTATGCAGAATATGTACCAACATAAACCTACACAGAATGGTTAGTACATTTTCACACCAACCTGTATTACTGGTACTATTGCCTCTGAACTAAGGTGTGGTGTGCCCTGTATGGAACTGAATCATTGTGAGTTTGGATACTAATGATGTGAATGCTATAATTAACTGTAATTAATATTTAAGTCTTCACTGTCATTATGAAAGCATAATGATCCTGTAAAATGATAATTAATATGCCATTTTAAAATGCAAAACCATGATACGGAGGTTAAATTACTTAAGGATGCTGTGACAAAATCACAAAGGTATTTTGGTTGAGTCAGTGAGTTAGTCCATTAGCTTCTATTGCCTCCTTGCTTTTACATGGTCTGTATGTATGAATAGTGCGGATTGTCTTTAACAGATTTTCTTTTATTCGGAAAGTAACAAAACAACAGCAACAAAAAAGAAAAATAAGTGATGATTTGTTTCTTACAGGGTATCTGTTGTGGTTTAAGCTTAGTCGTAAATTAGACAAAGCATGTAGCCTGCTTGTTTTCCCCCCACAACCTGTCCT